>PVKZ01001290.1:165000-429317 GCA_004027375.1 Macroglossus sobrinus | reverse complement strand
CCCTCTCTTTCTTATTTTGCACCGGGTCCTGCAAATTACATAGGTGGTTCTTTCACTACTGTGAAGTTTTTCACAACTGCATTGCATGCTAACAGCAGTCAGTACACCTACCACTAATCTTCAGTTGGTGAGGAATCCAGCTCCAAAATCTCATTTCATAGTCTGTTTCCCAGAAGAGCATCTGAGAGCTGTCTTAGGTTTGGTTTTCTGGGGGGAACACTCTGAGATGGAGATTTGCTTGTAGGTGCACTCTCGTATGATCTCAAAAATGTCTGTTGACAGATGTGAGAAGAAGAAAATCAGGAGAGAAGTTGCATTATAATGCAGTTGATACAGGAGCTTTCAATGGTAGTGGAGGTTCTAGACCTGGGATGGTACTTCAGAGTTGTATCAGTCGAGGCAGGGGGCCAGGGCTCTTCTACTGTCACAGTGATCAGGCATTGGATGCAGGCACCCAGGGAGGGGATTATTCTCCTTTACTGGAGACAGTTCCTAGAGAAGCACTTAGTTTTAAGCCCCTGCAGCTAACACTCACAGAAACTGAGGGATAAGTGCCTCAGTCCCGAGGAGGTCTGGGTAGCAAACACAGTGTAGTTCACTGAATGAAGCATCAACAGATTCCAAAAGAAGCAAAAGGTTTCAATTTTCTTGTTTTTAAAAATTCAGACAGTGTGGAACAGACAAGAAAAATGCTGCTGTCAGATATACCATATAATTACTTTAGTGGTTTAACTATGATTATTAAAATAGAGTCAGATGATATCAGTTTTAGTGCAAGTAAACTGTACTAAAAAATTTTATAGTACTTAAAAAATAATAATTCTTCTCCCTTTCTATTTTTTGTTCCAGTGATTCAGGCTCAAAGACTTTTTGATCCAGAATTTAACTTCTGGATAAATATAGAAGCTAGCATCCTTTTTCTTTTTAATTTTTTAAATTTTCTATATAATATAATATCTGATATTATATTAGTTTCAGGTGCATGATATAGTGATTAGATAGTTATATGCCTTAAGGACTGATCACCTCAATAAGTTTAGTACCCATATGACATCATACATAGTTATTACAATATTATTGACTATATTTCCTATGCTGTACTTTACATCCCCTTTATCATTTTTATAATGCATCTGACTATGCATACTCTTTCTAAAAGTGTAACCCTTGTCACTCTGTTAATAATAGGAAACAAGTCAAACACATGAACTACTTATGACAAGCGTTGGGGCCCACAATCCAAACATTACAAAACTGTCTGCGGCATATAATGCAGTTTTAGAATTAAAAATAAAATGCTTCCTTATGATTGATGAGATTATGTATGGGATGGGCTGAGATGGCTTATGAATGTGTTTGTGTGCATGTGTGTGGGTATGTTGGTTGGGGGTAGAGTGGAGGGGACACACCTTACAAGTTTGAACTGGGTAAGACCAAAGAAATCATGCTTGGCCTAGGTCCCACGGTACAAGTTTGTACTGGGCCATGAAAAATGATGCTTGGTCCTGTGTGTGACACCTGGCGCAGAGGCTGAAAGGAAGGCATGCTTTGTCAGGGATTTTCCCAGATACTTTCTGGATTTCTCCACCATTGTCAGCAACTCCTTTTAGACACACAAATCATGTATACTGTGCATTGTCAGGGCACTATTTGTTCTAGGAAGAGCCTGCTTAATTGTTCTTTCTCACTGGTATAATTCTGAGTAAAGGGAAATATTGTCGAGAAATCAGCTTTTCCCTTCTACACAATCAAGAACTCTCTATTTCCTGGTTTGAAGGAAAAAGTCAGATTGTTTGGGTATTGGACAAAGTATCCAAGGTTATGGCAAGAGTTAGGCTCACTCTCTCTGTGTTGGCCTGTCTTGCTTAGGGTAGTAGTGTAGGAAGAAGGAGTCAGACTTTAAGCAAAATGGAAGAAACTTCAAAGCCACAGCCTCACTTAGAGATAGGCTGAGCTTCTCAGTCTCCTTTTATTTCACTTTTCCTGCTCCAGATTTGGGAAGAAGACAGGGGCTGTTGAAGAATGATATTTAACCAATCTTGGTAAAAGAAGAGAGTATCACTCATTTTGGAACCTTGAGGCTGGCTGGTTCCATATGGGTAAATAGAGCATGACTTGCCCTTAAATTAACTTGAAATAAAGGAGAAATGTTTCATAAGGTAGGAAGAGATGCTGGAGCATTACTGCTGCATTTTAAAAGACCATACTTGGACTAAAGTCTTATCGTCATGAGCAGAGCAGATTGTTCATCAGAGTGTCCACAGGAAGACTGCATCACCAACTCTCCCCTCAGGGCTCACATACATCTTCATTGACACAGAAACAAAATTGTGACTCAAGGGATTAAAAGTTCTCATAAAAGTGAGAAAGATCTCAGAAATGCCTTCTTGACAAGGCACTTGTCCGCTGTACTCTCTCCTCATTGGATACTGTGCCCCTCTCACCTAGTTTTTCTAGCACATAGGAAACAAAATTGTCATAGCATTCAAGATATCTCTCTTTTCACAAAACAATAATCACATTGTAAACCCTAAGAATGCTGCAATAGGTGTCTCTCTAGTCCTTCATTAATGCCGCTGGTATTTGTCTAGCCTTAGAAAAACTTTTGGCTCAATGTCCTACTCATGTTTTTGGGCTGCAGCTAACTAGAGTTGTCAGGACAAGTAAAACATTTCCCTTTCAGCATTCATTACAAGAAAAAAAATCTTATGATATTTCTTAAAAGGGACTTGTGACTCATCTCCTTTTTTGGGATAAAGTTATAGTTTAAGATTTCATCAATGGTGTACTTTTCGATTGTGAAAGGTAATGCAAATGTTTAGAGGCTGAGAGATGCTGAAATTGGTATGTTTTATTCATACCGCACTTACAGGATGCTGAGGAACTGTATAGAAATGTTTTAATGAATAGATCATATGAGTTCTTAGTATAACTACTTAATTTAAGATTGAACTCTGAATTCTAGGTGAAATTCATATTGAGTGAAAGGAACAGACTGTCACATTGGTTCTGAATTATTTTGACTAATATTTTTTCATTTTACTTTTGAAAAATGAAAATAGTCTATTGTGTCTTTATAATTATTAGGTGAATGTTTATGTGCTTAAATTTAAAAAAAATTGTATTTATAAGTAGGAAAAAACAGTCATGCATGCTATCACAGATATTTCAGAAAAGACAGTTACATACAGAGGAAGAAAACATAAACATTCGTCATCTCACCATCCAGGGATAATCAGCATTAAGGTACTGGTTTATAGCCTTATGGTCTATTTTTTAATTTATACATACACAGATCCATTTTGTCAACACAGGACTGTATGGTACATGATGGTTTTTGGCTTGCTTTTTTTTTTTTAATTTATCAATAAATGGACCACATCATTCCTCATCTTTTTTACAAAACAGATAAACTTATAAAATTATTTTCTCTTTAGACCACCTCTATGGTGAAAGTGGAAACATTTTCATAGCAAATGAATTAATTGTCTGTCATTTTGTTGGCCATTTGTTGCAAAGACTGAATAGGCGCAGAAAGAAACAACTTAAAATTTTTGCTTTTAACTTCCTGATTAATTTTATTGGAAGAAAGTTTCAGGGGGAGGGAACAGAATATTTTTGATGGTCATATAGCCAAATTAAATGACCAAGAGTTATAGAAAGACTTCATGAGATATTATAGTTTGTGGGTTTCCTGGTGACCTGCTGGGCCATCTTAGGAAATAAAAAGATGCATTTCTCCACAAACATTAATCTGGGCCTTCTGTCTATCAGAAGAGCATATGAAATATATCTGTGAACCATTTTTTTAAATTTTGGAATGCCAAGAGTCTAACTCTAACTCCATAATATTTGCTCCCAGATTTTTTTTCTTTCATTTTTATTTCTGTGTATAAAACAAAACCAAAGTGAGTCAAGGAATGAGAGTGGGGAGGTTATAAGTATATTAACATTTGAAAGTACCTACCTTTTATAGATAAAGTCAAAAGTACTTTTTAGTCAAAATGTAGTTTTCTTTTTTTAAAATCTTTTTTTTTAAATTGCATCATATGTAGCTTGTATAAACAAAAGGAGATTACACAGTGAAACTGAAATCCAGTAGAAACTTACCTGTTTGGGATTTTGTTAAAAACCACAGTTGACCAAACTTGTCAAGGATTGCCAAAGGTGAGAAATCTAAATTGATTGAAATTTGGCTGTTTCCTGAGCTTGAACTTGAATAGTAAGTGAAGGCCTGGACTGAGTCACAGTGTGAATACTCACAAGGACTTACAGGGCGTGACTATTGTAGTATAACTGCACATGTCCAATGTGGCTTTCCAAGCTGATGCAAAAGGGATGCCTTTTTGTTTTATCATACTCACCTCTGAAATGAAACTTATAACTCAGAGAGGATAAAACTCCTGAGAAAATAGTTGAAAGACTTTGAAATTACCAGCAGTCTTGGCTTATGCTGTCACATGACTCTGAAAGCCTTTTGCTGATGGAATCAATCATAGGGCTAGAAATGATGGAAGGTCATTTAGTTCATCTTCCTGCCCAAGGCAGACCATAAATGTACCACTAGTGGCCATCCTTCTCTTTAAAGTGGTATTTCTTTAAAGAAGAAAACACCTTTTCTTCAATAATTTCTAAGTTGTGTTTACCAGTGTTTTAGTCACAGTAACTTTGATCAAAGATTGGCAGAACGAACGAGATACTGGATATTGAGTGATTAGGTTTCTCATAGAATTAATTTGTAATGCTGATGAAATTAAATAGTCAAAATGATTTAATAGGATAATAACACGTTAAGGTAGTTATACACATGCACACACATCATACTAACAGCATTAGCATATTGTCACAGACATTTCAAAAACCAGTTTCTCAGTAATTAAGTTAGAGTTTGGAAAAAAGTGTATGAAAATCTCCTGGAGCATTTTACCACATCTAAAACTTTTGGCCTACATTCAACTGTGAAAACAATCAGCTTTTTACATTTTTCTCATTCATAAAAGCAACCAATTCTTTAAAAAACAGTAAAATCCATAAAAAATTTTGAAGCTTTCCTAAGGTAAATTCATACAGTTGAAAAAAGGTCTTTTATGTTTTGTTCTATTTCTGCTTCCAACATATATTTTGAACAAAAGGTCTCATGTAAATCAATGCCAGATTTTCTGGTCATTTGGACTGAACTATACATCAAAATAAACTCCTATGTAAACACTACCTATAAGAAAATTACATTTGGATTTGGGAATTGAGATATAGATATGAAAAATTACATAGTAAGTTAAAAGTTAACACAAGACTTTTGCAGGTAGTGCAGAATGAATTACTGGATAAGTGATAAAGACAATTGCTTGAGGCCAAAGATGGAATTTCAATCATATCATCTCTATTATAAAAGATAGTAAGAAAAGATAACCTTTAGGGACCCCTTTAGGTTATTACTGAATGATACCCATTTATAGTCCAGTGTGATGTGGCATAACTGAACTCAATGAGGTTGTATTTTTCTCCATTGTACTATGGAGAGAAACATAAAGAAAAGCTTCCTTCTTAAGGAGTTTATTGCCTTTATCATTTATTTTTATTGTCCTGTGGGAGACAGACATCTAAAGATATAAAGAACAGAGTTTATTTTGATACTCTACCTTTATATATTGTCAGTCATGAAGCCTATACTCAGTAAAAATAAATGCAGTTTTCAGCCCCCTTTGGTGGTAGCCATCTTGGTCCACTGGTTAGCTCCTACCTTTGCTCTTTATTACTATTCACTATATATCCCTTGCTCTAATCTTTTTAGATTTGTCTCTAGTTTCTATCCAAATGCTTGCCCTTGCACTTGATGGCAACTTTGGCTTTCCAAATTTTAACCCATAGGACACATTTGCTACTGGCTTTTGGCTTTTCCAGATATTGAAATCTCTGTCTTACTATCAAATCCTTCCTACTTTATAGCTTCTCAGGGCAAACTTGTAGTGATTTAATTCATACCTGTTCTTTAAACAGTATTTTTTCTTGCTGTAAGAGTGCACCCCACCCGCTACTTCCAAGCTCAGTTGCTGAATGATCCTCAAATGCATAACACACTTTAAAGAAGTCAAAGAAATCTTAATAGAGCCTTCAAAATATTTTGTATTTTTTAAAGGAGATGTAAAAAAAGAAGCCACAACCAAAATGCAGTATATGGCATTTCAGTCTACATCAGAGGAGATACTTAAAATCCTTGAGTAAGAAATGGTCATAAGCACTAGGGATATTATAACTGGAGAAGAGAAGGGATATGATAATTTTCTTTTATTATTTGAATGTTTTCATATGAATGAGGGATTAGACTCATCCTGCATGTTCTTCAGGGATAGAACCAACACTGACGATATAAGGAAACATTTCAGTTCAGCATGAACAGAAAAATGTCTAATGAATAGCACTATCGAAACATTAAACAAGCTAAGTTGGGAGCTCCTTGCCAGTGAAATTATAGTAAATGCTGGATTCAAGTAAAAGGGGAAGTGAAAAGAGTTGGAGGTGCATCTTTTCTATACGAGTATGACTACCGTATAGCAATCTGCCACAGATTTAGGCTTACTTTACTCACTCATCTAAAACAAATCTTTGAGTATTTATTATACTCCTGGAATAATGTAAGCTTTTAGGAATACAGAAGTGCATGAGTCATAGATCTTGACTTCAAGAAACTTTCAATCTAGTGGGAGAAATACATGATAACTGAGACAGATATACAAACAAATACAAAGCAGTGTCATCAAATTGTAACTGATGTCTTTATTATCTGTCTTCCCCACTGGGAGCTAAACTTCTCAAAGACAGATATAATGTCTGTTTTGCTCACCATCGTATTCCCAGCACATAGTAGGTGCTTGATAATTTTCTTTTTTGCTTGAAAACTTTAATATGCTGGATTGTGGCCTGAGTTATTTTTTCTACCTTTTGTAAGTACTTCAAACCATCTGGTACATATTGTACGACAAATGATTAACACATCTCAAGCTACTTGCCCATTTGTACATTGCTGTTTCAATGTAAGTCAGTCAGAGTTCCACAGAGTCAGGGTAGTCCTGTGTTTCTTAGGTTAGGGTCTTTCCCAGCTGTGGTGCAGGGCACTGGAAGAGAACTGTATTAGATTGGCCATCCCCTGTGGGCTGCGTCAGAAAGGGGTTAAGAACACTGGGGAATAACAGCCACCCAATCTCCACAAGAACAGGCAAATAGATTTTGACTAGTGAACTAGTTACTGGAAACCATGTTCTCTGTGTGGTCCAAGGATGTGCAGTGTTATATTGTCAATAACCCATACTTGGGAGGAATGGGTACTCAATAAATTTTTGTTGGCTGACTTTATTAAATAAGTATCTGTTCTAATGTGATTAATCTAGTGAAGTACTAAGGATGGAATGTTATCTGACAGGATGAGAAGTATTCAGAGAGAAGGTGATTCTCCTCCATCTCTATCCTCTGAGCAGGAGTGTGACCTAACATGAAAGAAGAATTCACAATCAAGAAGAAAGGGCATCTAAACTTGTTTAAGGGCAAGGGTATGAAACTGCAAGGATATAAACTGCTGAGATTATAAGCATTTGCTCATTGTTGAAGCATATGATTTAGGGCAGTGAGTAGTAGGAAACAGGTCTGAAAAGGCTGTAGGAGATTGAATCATAAGGTACATTTCCATGTATTAAAGACATTTAATGAGTAGAATAACATGATCAGATTTTCCTTTCAAGAAGAAACCTCTGGTAGCAATTCAAGGGGGATGGCAGGTCAGATTAAAGCCAAAATGGAGATCTAGGAGGCTATTGCAGTCATCCAGGAAAGAGTTGAAGAATGTCTAGAAGAGAACAGTGGAAGTGAAGACAAAGGGATTGAGATACATTTGAGAAAGAAATGTAAGGGACATAATTTATGGGACTTTGGGACTGATGGCATGTAGATATGTATGCAGGTGGGGCTGGTAAGGTGGTTATAGCAAGGAGTAAGAGAACAAAATCTATGATAATGAGTCATGGAAACATAACTAATACATATGGAAATATAAGAGATCGAGAATTTGAGAGCCCATGGTTTATTGAGCAGAGAGAGCCCAGTAGAGGACACTTAATTTTATAGAATAATGGTTTGAGCAGAGAACATATATTGTAAATCATCTACATATACCAAGGTGAAGTGAGTGTAGATAAAGTCACCAAAGGAGAGTGTGTAAAGAGAATTGATGAAAGCATCTGAGGAACATAAGTGTTGAGGCAGTTGAAGCTTATTATCAACTAGGATATGGCACCAATATGAGCCTCAGTGGTTAGCAAGGAACATCACTAGAATTTGGCATTGAAATATACTAATTTCTTTTTTTTCCCTAATATACATAAGCTTTTTGGTTCTTCATTGGCAGCTAGCTGTTCTACTGAGACTTGGTTCTGAACAATATCCAGAAACAAGTTTAGTTCCTGGGGAAGAACATTGTGAAATCAGTAGGAAAGCAACCTTGCTCATCCAAATGAACAAAATAACTCTGGTTGGCGGGTGCTCCAAGCAAAAATGCTTAAAGGAACCTAAGAGTTCTACTTCTCACTTGACTCAGGGTTGGTTAAATTTCATTTCCATTGAGTCTTGGCTCACAATTAGGTAGGACTTTGCTCACTATAGGGCAGCTCACTCATTTCCTTTGACACATGCTCTTGGTTTGCCATGAACACTAAGTGACCTCAAACATATTTTTATTTCTAAAATCATAGCAACAAGTGACTTGAGAAAAAGGAAACTCATGAGACAGTTATCTCTCTTGGCTCCTGAAAAGGCCACTTCTTAATTGCCCTAAGAAAGATGAAGTGATGGTGCTGACCCAATTTCTCAGGAATTATAAATGGATTGCTTTAGCTATAAATGCAAGAATAGATGCTGGCTTAGAATGCTTTCAGGTTTCATTTTTGCCTTATATGTTTATCATGGAGTCAACTGATTAAAAGCTGAACCAAACTAGAGCTCAAGACATTACTTTTTCAATATTGCAAGGATTTAAAATATAAAATCACTAAAGACTTTATATGCACTTTGAACATCTCTTCCCCTCCCTCAAGTTCTACATAATTAGGTATGTTTCTTGCATTGTACCATGAACTGTGCCAGTTTGTTAATTTTTCTCCTGAACAAAGTTTGGATGCATTCCTTACAATTCCCTTGTAACATAATTATGATATTTTGAAGGAAATAAGAAGTCATTGTGAAAATTTTTTTTTAATTACTGGCAAAAATATCTGTATCATTCTGGAAGGAATCAGTTTTAGAACTTAAGGGACAAAAATGATAGAAAAAACTTTATCTCTTATTTAGTTATTTAGAGAGAGAAGTGTCTTTCAAAGGGCAAATAAAATCTTTAAAAAAATCACTAAGTAAAAGTTCTATATGGGAGGTATGATGGTTGAAAGGCTCAGGAATTTATTTTGTTTATTTATGTCTTTATTTATACCTGATATTTGCCCCCCCACAAATCTTTTTGAAAGATTCAAATGGTTTGTTACAAAAAGCATCAAAGTATGTTATTTAGTAATCAGGGTTCTGAACTAGACATGAACTTTTTTTAATAGTATATTTTGAAGAAAGATTTCTCTTTTTTTTTTTTAGCAATCTACCTATCATCTATCTATCTATCTATCTATCTATCTATCTATCTATCTATCTATCTATCATCTATCTATCATCTATCTTTCTATCCATTTTGATATTTATTTAATAAATATTAATTGATTCTGATTTTTGCAAAGTTTTAAGCACTGGGGATCAAAGAAGGTATAAGATTGAGATGGGCCTTCAGTCAGTGTATGTGGTCTTCACTTTGCTGAGAAATTGTGTAAATTATTATTTATGATAAAAGAGAAAATTGTTCTCATATTCATCAGACATTTAATTATTTCACTAGATCAGTGTTTCCCCAAACTTGGCTAATCATTGAATCATCAGAGATACCTGTGAAACTTAAAGATTCTGAGGCCTGGTCCTTGGACCTTTGATCTGGTAGGCCTTGGGGGGTGAGGATGAGGATCTCTAGTTTTAACAGGGAGCCAAGGGATTTAAATACTCAGCAAAATGTAAACAACACAGTATAAGAGTATGAACTCTGGGCAGGAACCACGGCTTCTTTACCTCAGTGTTTACTGCTCAATATAGTACTGGGCACAAATGAGATACTCAACAAACATCTGTTAAACAGAGTAGTAGACATTTCTACAAATAGCCTTCTGGAAGGACTCACTTCTTGTTACAGTTCTATCTAACTTCATTGCTATCTATTCATGCTCTTCATCTCATGATGCTTTCCTTGCATGATATAAACACTCCTCTCTGCTCACCATGTCTCAGCATTCTCATGTCATCTGGGTCAGTAGCATCAGTTTGAAGAGAAAATTAATTACCAGCAGGATATTACTCAGTGTCTTTTGGCCTTTAGCCGGAGTATCTTTATGTAGCAAATCAGTGTCTATAGAACTGGGTGTAGATCAGTATTAATATTATAACTTGTGTTTATGTAATATCTATCTCTCAGTACTCTAATCCTTCTTCTGACATTATTTAGCAAGCACAATCTATTCATCCCTCTCTAGGTGTGTATGTTGTCCTAAAGATGCCTTACACATGAGTCTAAGTGATTGGACCACCAAGAATTTAGTGGCAATGATTCTTCCACCTGGCTGCTGGGCCTCAGGGTGCCTGAAAAAGGTGTGTCCCAACAAGCAAAGGCATCTCACCTTCAGACAAGCAATAGTTTGACACTTAGTTTATAACTAGGTGTTACCTTAGCTGGAGGGATAAAACTGGGCTGAGGCAAGCCACGGGAGGAGTGTCTTGGCAAAGAGGATGTGGTCGATGGGACCTGAGTCTCAGATGGGAGGACAGGAAGAATCTGACCCGACAGGTCAGAAATGACAACTGCTTGGAAGTGAAGTTGAAGATTGGCATGCTGAAGAGATTTCCCCAAAGCCATTGATTAGTTGGTACAACCGTGGATAAAATTGAACTTTGACCTAAAATTCAGTCACCAGACCACATCCTGCAGAGAGAATACTCAACATCCTCAAAGGTCTAATCAGTACACTTAGCTGGGATGTGATTTGACACATCTCTGTGTTGTTGTCTGGGCAAAGCTAATTGAAAGTTTCTCCTCTGAGAAATCCTTTTTTTTTTCTTTTCCTAGGAGAAAAATTCCTGAGGTTTTTTTAGCCTATTGCTTCTGGGAATACATATGTGGAAGAACATGTTTTAGTCAAGATAAATTTCCATAGACAATTATCAGGCACTGAGGCTTTTCCTGACAAGGCATGCATTTCTATACTATTGGTTAGTAACTGATATCAGCTAACATCAGATAATATTACATCAAATTTCTCTTCATTTGTGGTTTGACTTTTGCATATTTTGTGAGGACAAGTTCGAATCACAGGTATTCAGCTATCTAATAGGTTCTCAGTATTTTCCACTCTCTGTAGTAACTTGAAATTCTTTCAATTGGCTTATTGCCAGTGGGCCCTGTAGGCAATATAAGGTGCTTAGGAAAATCTAGTGTGTGCACATTACTTCCAGGATCTTTGAACCCTAGGAATGGTAAATGTTTTGCATAGTAAAGAATACTAATGAGATAGACAGGCTAGTCCTCTCCCCACCCTCCACTGCACAACTCCAGTCTTACCCCAGATCTAAATCTTAGTATTTTTTATTGAACTCTCTAACTCCACATTAAGGCTATGGCTGATGGAGTGAGAATTAGTTTTACTGAGAGTTCATAATTCTCCCTCCAGAAACAGAAATCTAATGGCATAATCATTGAAGAGGATTTTACTAGAATGGAAAGTCTCATTTTCCAAACTAAGGGAGAGTCAAACAATACATGTAGCAAAGAATGACAATCTCATCTATCATTTTTGACTTACGTGATATTTTATAAGCTCTTTTACTCCTCCATCTGGTCTCTGATAAACCTTAGGAAAAGCCTATTATGGAGTTCAGCGAAGCTATATTTGTTAAGTGTTTTTAAGAGCAGAGACTTTATTCTTTATTGCAACTCCATAGATTGGTATTTCATTGCCATTTTACCAAAAACAAAAAAAACAAACAAAAATATCCCTAAACAAACAAAAACAAAACTAAGCCTGAGAGAGGTTAAATAATTTTTTGAGATCACATAGTCATCAAGAGGCAGCTCTAGGATTTGAATTCATGTCTGCCTAGTTTCAGAACCCAGGCAGCACAACTTCTAACAGGGCTTTGGGGAAACAGATGAAGAGTTGAAAGACTATAGTTTTTGGCTTGGCTTCACAACCTAGTGTGAGGACTTAATGAAATTTTATTCTTGCCAGTATCTATTCCCGTCTGAACACTTGCTCTCTTTTTATTCTACAGGTAAATTTGTGAGGATCCTATTGACATTTCTGGTACCAAAGTTTCAACCACAATGAGAGACCCAAGGACGCCAAAGAAAACTCAAAGTAGCCATATTTAGTTACAAAAGACAGAGGACCCTGAAAGTGAATATTTAGGTAAATACCCAGCTGGCCCCTGATTTTGTCTCCTAAACTCCTATATTTAGGGTTTGGGTGTACTTTTGAGGGTTGTCCTGCCTCTCTAAAGCCTATGGAGAATTTCCAGGCCTGCCACGTTGGAGTAAAACAGTGGTTAATTTGAGGACTGTCAGGGATTCCTTTTAAGGTTTACTAAATTACTAAGTGTTTTGGGACCTAGTGTGAATTGCTCTAAAAATTTAAGATTTTACTTTTGAAGCAATATATGATTTGAAAATACAAACTTTATAAAAAATCAGAGAAGTCACTGTATAAGTCAGCTTCTCTGCATTCAAGAATAATTTCTATTTTTCATTTAAGCTGTGATATTCTCTAGTGCATCCAGAATAAGATTTAATTTTCAAATATTTACTTTTTGCACAACTTTAATGGGCCATACATGTCTTCTGCAGCATCTCACAGTGGCAAGGGTCCCATGTAGTCTGTTAGAAGATTTGCATTTTTTTCTTGGCTCTCCTATTAGTTAGCTGTGTGTCCTTGAGCAAGTCACCTAACCTTTCTGAGTTTCATGGTCATTATTTGTAAATGAGAAAATTGTAGTCTTTGAGTTTTTACGGTTTCTACTGGGTCTTAAATTTTGTGATCTTATAGTATATCATTTGGTTTTTGGTTAGAAAAAAATCTCGAAACATGTTTTCCCTATAGAATTATAATATATTATGTATACTATTGCTACTAATAATTTCTTGTTTTTTAGAATGCTGTGATATGACTTCATTAGTCATTGGGAAGAGCTCAGGAAATATAACCTTATACATACATTTTTATTTAAGGGAAAAGTGTGTGATTCCATGTACTTTATGAAGAATCAAGTATTATACTTGTCTCTTAAGCTGTTTAACATACACAAAGGAGTGAGGAATACCCGGGCTGTGGGAAACAGGAAGTAACTTTGATTTTATACAGAAATGAATATTTTATTTCCCAATATTTTAATGTTAGAATTGTAAGCATGTCTTTGTTCTCTTCTTCTTTCTCTTCTGGCCAGATAAGCAGACATGTTGTTTTACAGAGCAAGGGTGTTTATGGTGTCTGAAGAGAAAACAATCTGAGTTTTGAGCAGATTGTTTTTTATGGGTCAGTACTTTTGTGACTATAACAGACCATGACTGATTAAGACAAATGGTTGTTGGATGACATGAAGGAAGGAGAGGTTCATTTAGTGAGCGACTAGAGAGGGTAATAATTCTGGGTCTTGAGAGCTGCCAGCCATCAAGCACAAATTCTAGCTATAGACACAGAGGCTTGGCAAATCGGATCTCATTTGGAAAGTGTTCTTACACTAAGACACATCAGATTCTCCCTTGAAAAGAATGAATATTAATGATACCCTAATTAAAGACAAGTCTGATGAGACATGATAACTAAATGCAAGGTATGATCTTGGATTGAATTCTGAACTGAAAAAAAATGTGTATAAAAAATGTCACTGACGAAAATGGCAAAATTGCATTGTTGATTGTGGATTAGAAAATAATTTATAAATTTCCTGATTTTATTATACTGTGGTTATGTCAGAGATTGTTTTTGTTCTTAGGAAGTATACACAGAAGTATTTAGGAGGAAAGGGTCATGAAATATGCAACTTATTCTTAAGGAGTTCATAAAGAATTATATAGGCACATAGACATAGTAACTCATAAAGCAACTCTGCTGTCAAATTTTTTGTAACTTTGAAAATAAAAATTTACTCCCCACTCCTCACCCCCCAAAAAAGATAAAAGACTGTCTGATTTTGCAGAATTGGAAAAACATGTTAATAAGTTTGTAACATTTTCTTTGGCCAACACCAGGAAGCTGGTGAATGCTAAATTAGAAATTCAAGGGTTGAGCTGAAAATAAAAGCCTTAAGCTCATTGGTACCATGAAATTGTAAACCTTGCCGTCTCTTCTTACTCAACATCACAACCTGTTCTTTTGTATCATTATTCTTTGTCCTGAATCAATCTGGGTAAGAGCTTGAGTTAATCAGTTCCACTCTTTCAGAAAGTCTTTCTAATACCTTGACCTAAGTCAGAAGAAATATGTGTAAAATATCCCCAGGAATTGGGGGAAGATTTCAGTATTTTTCAAATTAGTGGGCCTTTTTCATTGTAAGTCAAGGACCATAGGTTATATTTCACTTCTCTCCCACCCAGGCTTAGTCTCCTCTCCCTTTTCTCACTGTAAAGAAAAAAAAAAAAATCAAATCCTGGCTTTTGTGAAGCTGTGTGTGTGTGTGTGTCTGTTGCAATTTCAACCACCTCAATAACCAGGGATGATACTGCACAATTAATGTTGCACAGCAATCTGTTGTCCTCATAATAGTCAAATTGAAATTAACATATTTAATCCTGTTTTCCCTAAAACTCATGTAAGTTGCAGGGCGAAAGGCATCAGTGGGCTAATAGAAGGAAGGCAACACGTTGGGGGTCTTTTATTTTAATAGGAGTATTTGTTTCTACATGTAGATTTTCATTGCTCCTGGAGCAGGACCAACATAATGCTGAAGATGCCAGTCTTGTATTTGCAATTCCTACCCAAAGAACCACCTTTGATCTCATCTGGAGTTCATATTCTGGGAGTCTTGGGGAATAAAAGTATTTTCTTGCTACTTCATGGCTGTAAAAGCATGTTTGATTTGGGGGCTTCATATAAGCTGTCTGTGAATTAGAGGCTGCTTTGAAGGAATCTGGTCAGCTGTGACATTCTTAGAGGAGCAGGATGTTCAGAGAATTCTTCTTCGAAATAAAGATTCGCATTAGAGTTCTAAGGCTGAAGAGGGTTAGAAGGATACTTCTGCCTTCAGGCTGTCTCATCCCAGCCTCTGGGTACTAGTCTGGGCAGGTAACTAGACTGAGCAGGGTACGCTTTAGTTGACACCTTCAGGATGAACAGACAGGGAGAAACTTGTAGTCATTTTTCTTGGCAGAATCCACAACCCAGCCCAAGTTAATTATGTCTGAGAAAAAGAATAGTGTCTGGGCACCTGCAATTTTCAATTTGGTACCTCATTTTCCAGTGCCAAGTATTCTATGAAGCTATTTACATGTAGCTTCACAAAGTCCCTTCCTGGTTTCATATCAGACAATAGGAACTCTGAGTTTAGAAACTTCTATATAATTGTCACTGTTTACTGAGAACTTCATGTGTGCCAGAGCTGATTAAGGCTGTACATGCATCCTGTCATTTAATCTTTTTAACAACCTCTGAAGGAGGTATTATTATTGCTCCCTCTTAGTATTCAAGAAAATTGGGACTTAGAGAATATCTTGCTCCAATCACATGGTTAAATAATGTGGAACTGGTGCTTGAAAGCAACCTTAAAAGACTGAGAGACTCAAAGATTTGTATAAAGTTCTACCTAGGAATAATATTTTTTTCTCTTAACATTCTATGAATAAAAAAGGTAGGCATAATTGGTTCTGATTTCATAGCCAGACCTAACTTAGGGGTGTTCGTTCAGAACTATAGATTTGTTAGAGCGAAACCCAGAACTGCTATTCTTTATACTATTTAAATCAAATCCTTTTACTACTGATAAATGTCACTGGCTATGTATTATATTTGGAAAGGCTCTGACTTAAGGGTTAGGAAAGACTGAGAAAAGTACATTTGAGAGTATAGAACTTGCCTCTCTATTTGCTCCTTCCTGACAAGACCATAAATATGCAAGTCTCTTATTTAAACAAAACAAAATAAAACAAACCAGACAAGAAAGCAAACAACAACAAAAAACAAACCACCTCTTTCAATTCTGCATCCTCCTCTGTTTTCTTAGCAGTCAAGTTTTTTAGAAAAATGTCAACGATTACAGTTTCAGTTTTGTTTTTTTGTTTTTTTTTTTTTGGCATCCTGGTCATTCTTAAACCTATTGCAATTTGTCTCTTATACACATGTCTCCACTGCATTAAAACTTCTCTGAAACAGGCCCAATATCAAATTCAATGGATCCTCCTCCCTGACAACATTTTATTAAAAATTTTTCAGTCATTCAGAAGAGTTGAAAAAAACTATAAAGAGAAAATACATATACCTAACACCTAAATCTATAATTAATATTTTGCTATATTTTCTTTACCTATTTGTTTTTTATTCATCCATCAATCCATCCAATTCAAAGTCAGTTGCAAACATCAATATACTTCAATCCTAAACACTTTAGCATGCATATCATTAACTAGAGTTCAATGCATTCTTTTTAATATTCTTTTTTTCCTGACTTCCATTTGGCATGTTATTTTATCACTTCTCTGTACTGAAACTTCCAAATCCAGCCTTAACCTCTCTTCTTCTGGTATCCAATTGCCTAATGAATAGTCAGATATCAGAGTCTTCTTATAATTTCCTTTACTTTGTTACTGTTTCATCTTTACCTCTGTGGCCTTTCCCTTTCAGTATATTTTCTGTCTCTTTATTCTTCTCATTCCTTAAATGTTAGTGCTTGCTCTTTTTAACTGGCTATAATTCTCTCATATCTCTATCATTCCCTTCTATCTTAGGTTTGGTTCCCCAAGAAACAGGTTATAAGATGGAGATTTGCATGCAGGACGTTTTTGGGGAGTGCTCTTCAGAACAACACTATGAAGCAAGATGCCATTATAACAGAAGGCACAGCTGACCTTAGGAAGAGCTCTGGAGTTTGGATGGCTCTTCAAAACTGTTCCAATTCAAGGAGAGGTGGCTGTGCCTTTTACTCTTACATGAAGCAGTGATTTGAAATCCAGTGTCCACCTTGAGCCTTTTTGCCAAAACCTCTGTGGTGATATACTAAATGAAAACCCAGACTTTGGGAAATCACTGTTATGAATTGGTATGTACTGTGGCTTTCACTGGTTAGGAACTGCACTGTTCCTGTGAATTATTGTGCATATGTGTGTATGTGTACGTCCCCAAAGTTACCATGAGAAACTGAAACTAAAGGATTCAAGAACAATCTGGAGAGGAGGACATATCTTTATCACTCACTGATAGAGAGGCCCTGAAGTGGCCAAGACTGGGAACTAGGTCTATTACACATGGCCGTTTAGATTGTGAGCTGCAAAATTCCAGTTGTTTTCTTTCCTCTCAAAGCCAAACCTACCACTGTTCCATTCAAATGATCTGTCTTGAGCTCACACTCAAATTTTATATTTTACTTTCCTTCATTTTTATCCTTGCTGATTTTTTGTCTACTTGTTCTATCAATTATAGCGAGAGGGTGTGCTGAGATTGCTGGCTATAATTGTGGATTATCTGTTTCCTCTAAGTTCTATTGATTTCTGCTTTATATATTTTTGGATATTGTTTTTAAGGTACTTATATATTTATGATTATCATGTTCTCTTGACTCCTTTATCATCATTTTAAATGTCTTTCTTTATCCTAGATAATATTTCTCATTCTGAAGTTTGCTTTCTCTCATCTTAATAGAACCACTTCAGCTTTCTTATGCTTAGTTCTTGCATAGTCTGAGTCTTTTATTTAAAGTGACTTTTTTTGTTTTTTTTTGAAGTGAGATATCATTGGGTTTTGCCTTATTATCCAGCCTGATGATCTCTGTCTTTTAATTGGAATGTTTAGGCTATTTGCATTTAATGTGATTGTTATATAATTTTGTTTAAATTTATCATCTTGCTGTTTGTTTTCTATTTATCCTATATCTCCTTGTTTTCTTTTTCTTCTTTTTCTGCTGCCTTTTGGATGAGTATTTTGTATGATTTAATTTTCTCTACTGTTGGTTTATTGGTAATAATTCTTTGTTTCATATTTTTGGCAGTTACAGTAGGATTTATAGCACACATCTTTAAACTTATCAGTTTACCTTAAAATAATACTATACCCCTTCATACTTAGTACAAGAATCTTATAAAAATATTTGTTCATTTTCACCTTCTTCATAGAATTTTATATATAAGCCCCATAATACAATGTTATTATTATTGTTTTAAAGTTACTTTTTTAAAAGAGATTTTTAAAAGTTTCTTATACTTACACATTTACTATTTCTGGTGCTCTTTATTCTTTTGTGTAAATCCAAATTTCCATCTGGTATCATATCTTTCTGCCTGCAGAGCTTCCTGTAGTATAGCTCTGTTGGTGATGAATTCTCTCAGCTTTTGTTTGTACGAACAATCTTTATTTTGCCTTCATTTTTGAAAAATATTTTTACTGGATGTAGAATTCTAGATTGACAGTTGTTTTCTTTCATCACTTTAAAGATGTCATATCATGAAAAGCAAGCCCTGGAGTTTTGTGTTATACAGCCTGCATCACCATATGTGCCAATCCCATGTCCCAATCCAGGCACACTTCAGGGGTCTTTCTGCTGGTGTATGATAAAGATATGTCCTCCTCACCCAATTCTTCTTGAATCCTTCTAGTTTCCCACTGACAACTTTGGATGGAATACACACACACACACACACACACACACACACACACACACACACTAATTATAATTTTCAGAGACAGTGCAGTTTAATTGCCTATTAAAGCAGAGAAAGATTTTCCTCAAGTCAATGTTATCTGCTTGCAGCAGTTTATGTAATCATACAGAGAATATTCAATTCCCACTTGCTGCTGTTAGGATTCCATACTGTGTCTTACCTTGCACAAGCTATTGTATTAATAGTATGAATAGATAATAGGGTCATCTTCCTCTAACTTCCTCTTTTGCTTAAACAAAGAATTGGCAAAAAATTTTTAAATGATGTTTTTTCCTTATATTGGACCACATCAAGTTCTTTATCTGCTCTTATGTAGAGGAGATCTGGCTATGTGTTTGTTTTTCACTTTCAGTTACACTTGTATAATATCATTCCTCTTCTCTTAAAGATAGACCTGATTTTTCTCTCCTCTGGAATCTGATTGTATCCTGAAGATTATCATAAAACCTGTAATGCTTCCCTGCATTTGTTTATTTGCACATTACCTTTATTCTATATATTTTTAGAAGAGTAAAAGCTATAACTTATTTTTGTTTCCAGAACATTGCATAATGCGTGATATATAAATCTTCTAAGAAATATTTGTTGATTAAATTAATGAATGAATGAATTCTTACATAATTATTTTGGTGCTGTTGCTTGACTCTAGATATTAATCAAGAATGTGTGATGGTCAGTGTTTACAATTTTGATTTTAGCACTACTAGTATGCTTTCTTAATATGCATGGTCAACTATTTTGTGAAGTCAATATGAAGATTATAGCAAGGAGTTCGTTTGGTGAAATAAATCTGTGATCTCTTGGGAAATCTTTTAAAAACACTTGGAGAAATCAGTTAGTAGTTTTTTTTGAGAATGTCTGCTGTTAAAAAAATATGAAAAATCTAGTAGAAACTATATGGAGAAATAGTTTGTAGTGGTTAAATTCTTTAATGCATGAGACCAAGCAATGACATAAAAATGTATCAAAAGGGATTGGAAACTTGGAAATGGTGTGATGGTGCAGAGTCTGTGAGAACTCAGAACTATTCATTCATACCTTTCCAGACTGACACCAGAGGGGTCAAGAAATTAAGCAGAGGAGACTCTACTAACTCTTCTTTTTTATTGCCTGGAGTCTGAGTGGAATGCTATAGCAAAACACTAGAGACCAATAGTTTGTCCAATTTAAACATACTGACAGTTACCCTTAGGAATGAACAGTAGCCCACTGATTCTTGTTGCAGTCCACAGCAGATTTGATTTGTTTATTGTATAAGCTGGTACAATATCTATCTACAATTTCTAGAGTTAACACCAAAGAAGCAACACAAAAGGACACATGTATATGAAACTATTTGGAAAAGAAAAAGGAAACAGAAAATTGCCATGTGCATGTTACCTAAGGACTCCTGGGAGGGCATTTTTTGGAGGTAAACAGGGATGTCCAAAATTTTGTGTAATTTAGTTTGGGAGCTGTTTGTACTAAGAGAACCTTGGCAAGGACTATGAACTATGGACTTAGATTTGACATTATTTTTCAGAAAATGAACAGTCTTACATGTTGAGTACAATAGAATTAACACTATTCAGCTCACTTTTTGGGTCACATCTGTGCCACAGATTTGGCTCTTAGTTGAGTAGTTGCATTTCTTAGTTCTAGATCTGGGAAAACATAGTCATGAGTTTTTATGATTATGAATGCACACATGTGTGCTTAAGCATCAGCATAGATGCTCTCACATGCACCTTCTCATTAAAGGTGTTACAATTCTAACATAAGCTAGATCTTATAGGTTGTTATATGTGTTTGTTTTCTCTTCGAACAAGTGACTAAAATTCAGAAGTAATTTGTAAACTAGTTGTAGTTAGAACCATAAACTCAGAAACTTTCAAGACTGTGTGTATTTTAATTTGATGACCCTAACTTTGGTGTGTGTGCTTTGGTTTGTTATATTTTACTGCTGTGTGCAAACAAGTCAGATTGTATTTAATGTAGTTCTGGGACATGTGCAGCTGATAGACTTCTTTAGATATTATTTATTGGGCTGCAGTGGCCTTTTTAGCAGATGATGTAAGATCCTATCCTTCAACTGAGAGGTCTCAATGGTGGTTCTCAGTGCGTCCTGTCCTGGAACCTTGCAGTTGTGCTCTCATCAGGTTGAATTTGCAATTACGGATCTTCGAGTTGGAGCATAGATCATGCCCAAAGTGAAATTACTCTTTTAAGGATATTTTAAAACATTTTAAGTCCAGAAATCCGGTTCCCTTTATATCTGTTTCTGAGACACCAAATAACATGGCCTTAACATCTTAAAAATTTTGCATAGTGATTTAATGCATGTTCTCTGGAGTTAGCTTGAGTTTGTGAGCTGGTGCTTACTACTTAAAAGGTTTCTATTTTCTTTTTAGTGATATGTGGTGATTTATGACATCTAAATCAAAAGATTATTTTGAGGAGTATGTAAAGTGCTTCTCACAGTGCTTGGCACTTGGTAAGTACTCAATAAACATAAGCTATCCTTATTATGATTAAAACAATTATTATTATAGTTCTTCTACAAGAAGGGTTTAAGTAATAGCTATCATCTATTTACTCTCTGAGAACGTGGTCAGGTGTTTTGAGATAACAGTAAATGTCTAACTTTGTAGATGATTAGATAAATGTAAATAGCAGTGTTATTCACATCACAGATTCAGGGAAAGGAACCAGCTGTGGCTGTAAATTTCACTAAGGCTTTGGTTTTTTAAAAAAGCATAATGGTATGAGAAAGCCAAGTCAAATAAAGAACATTATGAAATCAACACTATTTTAACATCACATTAACAATTACATGGGATTATCCTAGATTGATTTCTAATTGACTTACTCTATACCCCAAACCAGTGCTTTTTGTACACATATACACAAGCATATACTTGTACGTGACCATGTAACATCATTGATTCAGGAACAAAGGCTCCCTGAGGGAGTTTCAAAAACTCTGCTTTGTCCCAGAGTGCAATTCTTTATTTTATGTCCATTTCTGAGTCAGCAGAAACATGTGTAGGATAATATAAAGTCTGATAACTCCCCTGATAGTCCATGAAGCCACAGATGGGGTGGTGTGAACTGCTTATCCTATCCTAGGTCTGGAACATATCTTTACCACAAAATCCATTATCTATGTAATCATCAGGGCCCATTGTAATATAAGAACAGTTAGGGCGTGAAACCACAGTAGATTGTCAGGATTGTCTGGCATATGGCGGCTCAGACACAGAGGTATTGCCTTCTGATTTCTGGGGAAGCAGTATCGTACTATAGGCTGGGCAACAGGCCACTAGTTGGGGGCTGAATATTCTAATCTTTTCTTTGTCACCAACATGTAGTGTGATCTGCAGCTAGTCACTTGGTTTCTTTATATGTGTATAGGTATAGAATCTGAGACCTGTCTATGGCTGCAAATACTCTTCAGAACAAGCATTAAAACAGACAAGGGAGCCTCATTCCAAAGTCCTTGGATTGTAAGGGCCGAATCAACAAACCATTCGAATAAGGAGCAAAGGCTGTCTAGACCTACTTTGCCTACCAAAATATGGTGGGAGGCCAAGGTTGCTATGAAATGTAAAATGAGATAGGATCCACAAAGTGCCAAGCACAGTGCTTGGTAAGTAGCAGACACTCAAAGACAACATTCTCCTTTATTTCTTTGCATGATTGTCTTAGGCTTGTAGCTTAAGTTTGTCTCAGGGTAGCTGGGACTTCTGCAGGAGCTGGCTGTATCTCAAGAGTTCACAGCAGGTACCCGGGCCCAATGTGGAGCCCACCTATTGGACTTCTAGGATATTGGATTGGTTATAAGACCACTTGGGAGAAGGAGACCTATGAAAGGGAGGCAGTATGATATATAAGAAAGAGCCTAAGGAAAACTACTCAGAAATGTCGTGTTCTAATCTTTGTTCCATGACTTACTGGCCTGATGACCTGAGTGTTTTACTGTTAATCTCCTAAATTGTGTTTTTTCCTTGTTAAGACAGAGGAAATAGTTTATGCTGTGAAGTCTATGGTGATAGTATGAAAACCAAATATGAAAATGTGGCTTAATGGGAGTGCTTTGAAGATGGCAAAGCATAAATAAATGGAAGATGGGAAGTAAGTATGTTGGAATCAGCCTGTAGCCCCTGGAGTAGAACAAAGCTAGATTTTGATCAAGTTATCTGAACTGGTAGGAATAATGACAGACTCAAGTTTGTTCCTCATGAGACCTCTAACTTTCCTTCTCATATGGGTCTATGCTTTAGAAAGTAGCTCAGCTTAAATAGCATCTCCTCCATTAAGTCTCTTCTGATCCCCTGCCTCCACCCCATTAATGCTGGAAGAAATTGCTAAAATCTCTAAACATCTATAATCCCTTATTCATATTAGCATTGTCCAATAGAAATATCATATGAGCTGCATATGTAATTTCACATTTTCTGGTAGCCACATTAAAATTTTAAGAAGAAATAAGTTTGAGTAATTTTAATATTTTATTTAATTAAATAAATTAAATGTTTTAATTTTAATATTTTAACATTTTATTTATGCCATATAATTTCAACATACAATCAATATAAAATTTTAAATGAAATGTTTTATATATTTTTTTCATATTGTCTTCAAAATCTAGTGTACTTTATTACACTTTCTACACATCTCAATTTGGACAAGCCAGATTTCAAGTACTCAATGGCCAGATGTAGCTAGTAGCTACCATATGGTCACAGGTGTCTACGTTTCACTTGGCTTTGAGGTCTATCTTGTATTTGAAATGTTTATGTAAATGCTACAGATGTGTTATTAGACTGTGGACTTCTTGAGGACAGGATCCTTGCATGATTTGTCTTTGTTTCCTTCACAATGCACAGCACTTCATTTTGCATGTAATAGGTACTCAGTGCAATGAACGAGTTAAGATATTAACAAAGGAACAAACGAATGAATAAAAGAAATGGAAATGCTGAAGAGCCAGTTTTTTAATCTGGGAAATATCACTTTAATAGATATAGTCATATATAGTCTTACTATTGGGCTTGCACTCCTCAATGCAGTCAATATTTACTGAGTATCTATTATAAGCTAGGCATTTGCTGAGCACTGGAGGAGAGGGTCCATCATGTTAAATAAGGATAAAGTCCTTCCTCTCAATGACCTTAGTTACAGTAGTTTCCTAAGTTAGGGATAAATTGTAGTATTCTGTGTACCAGCTTTGAAAAAGGAGACATAATTCATCATACTATTCAGTGAACTAGGATCATACACACCTAAAGAATTAAATGTTTTTGCCTAGAAATTTGCCATTTTAACTATGCCAATAATAGTTAAATATTAAAATTTTAAATGGTTATTTAAAAATATTTTTCATGTATTTTTTTTCCCTTTATCCTGTCATTGTAGAGGCAAACAAAATGAAGGGAGTATTTTAAATTCATATTATCAACTTGCAATAAGTTATCCCGGAGGAATTTAAGAACTTAATATTATTTTATGCTTCAGGAGAAAAAAATTGACATTAAGCACTATAAATATGCCGAGAGCTAACCCAGTTCAATAGTGTGAGCATGTAAATTCCCTGGGGGAGTTTCAAAATCCATATTGTACACTGAATACTTGGTTTTGACTTTGGACTTTTAGTCAGTAAAATATGTTTACTTGTCTGATACTGTTCCAGAATTAGGAGTTCTTTGAAGGTCAGGAGTATTTATCCATCTGTCCATTCATCTGTCTTTCTGTCTGTCCACCCACCCATCCATCCATCCATCCATCCATCCATCAACCCAT
The DNA here is from genome assembly GCA_004027375.1 of Macroglossus sobrinus. Classification (NCBI taxonomy): domain Eukaryota; kingdom Metazoa; phylum Chordata; class Mammalia; order Chiroptera; family Pteropodidae; genus Macroglossus; species Macroglossus sobrinus. The sequence goes on along the minus strand of PVKZ01001290.1, from coordinate 404,557 downwards.
CCATCTACTTATCTACCTGCCTAGCATCCACCCATCTATTTATTCAGTTGTGTGTGCCTAGCACAGTTTCTGGCACTTATTGAGAGTTCAGCAAATGTTTGTTGAATGAATCGTGCAAAGTAAAATCCATGATGATTTTCTTTGTGATTCATTACATGTATCCTCTGATATTAGTAATCTGCTTTTGCCAGATGAGGAGAAAATGTGAATGGCCAGGGTTGTGTACTCTGTTACCCTTTTGTTCATGACTAACCATATTAACAGACTTGTGGTATACCTTTCTGTAATGTTTTTTACTTCCTCACACCTTTCCCCCTTCATATGACTCACATTGTTACAATCCTTACATATTAATCATTTCGAAACCACAGTACTCTGAATCATTGATGGGTCTTCGGTTACAATGAAATACATCCACTAGGAATGAGAGCACTTCTAGGAAATATCTCAGTGCCACGTGGCTGTTTCAATAAGGTTTCAGACCAACCTGAGTCCATCTAGAGGAAAGTACTACAATCCACATTCAATATTTCTGTAGGGCTCTGAGAAGTGCAAGAGTGGTTACAAATACTGGTAGAGTTTCTCAAGGCTATTGAGTATGAATATATTGCATTTTAAACTTAGTTCAATCACTTTATGCTTTTTATAATTAAGAGGTATAGTATGTGAGTGAGAAATGGGTTTTTACACAGCAATGCTATAGTGGACATCAAACCGGTTTCCTTTTTGTGCTCCAGATTAATTTACATGTCATTAAACGCTGAACTCCTGTAGTTTGTTTCTAGACATAGAACCTGGTTGTCAAAGCCAGCTTTGGCTAGAAGTCTTTAATCTTCCTATCTAACCATCTTAACATAGGTTATGTTTGTTTGTATAAACATACTAGTAAAAGATTTGAAGCTGTTCAGACTCTGTGAGAGAGAACTATGCTGACTGAATAACTGAATGTATTATTGGAAGGCTCCAGAATGAGTATTTTACCAGTTGTGAAATCAAAGGACGTATAATCTTCATTGATGTTTGTCATGAGGTGCTTCCTACTACTGGAGAGGTTACACTTTGAGTCAGTCTTGACTTCTAAGGCAATCTACATCTTTATATGTTATTACTCACCATTACTATCTCATTTTTCACAGTTACAGAGAATTTGCTTTTAATTTTTCTTTTAAAAATATCTACTACATGAGCCAATACTTTGGAAAATTTTCAATTTATTCTGACATTATAAAGCTCTATAGAATGATCACTTCCTCTTGAGCTAATTTGGTGAAATTGCATATGTTACCAGAATATCGAAAATTGGAACTCATAGCTTATAATCAGAACCAATATAATCATTCCATATGCTCTCATCCAAGCCATTCTGTGGGTCTAGTCCTTCCCTGCCCTTCCCACTCACTCTTAGAAATCTTTTCCCTTTCAGTTACAAGAGCAGTTTCATTTTAGAATGAATATGTCATGCCTGTTATAATTAAAAGAGAAACAAATGCTGGGCTTTGGTTCATATTAAAGCTTTGTTTCTCTCTAACTTAGGCCTGCTTCAGCCAGCCTGCAGGGTGAAGGGAGGGCTGATGGCTTCTCTACTTCCCCTGACTTATTTCTCTCTCCCTCTGCTCTCATTTTCCCATGTGGTTTTGCAGAGTGGAGGAAAGATGGGGGAAGAAGAGTCATACTTGTAGGACACAGGGACAATCTGGCACTGAGTTCTCAGGTTGAAGGAGTTGTTTAAATCAAACTCTTTGCCTGGGGGTGCTTTGCGGGCTTTCCAGTGATGTCACTGCAGGATCTTCTGGCACACCTCTCTTGATTCAGGCAGAATCTCACCTTCAGCTAGTTGCACAACCTCTTAAATTTGTCTCGTTCCCAGGCAGATCCTCTCTTGGATAGTGATGTGGGTTGAATTGTGCCCACCCCCCAACCCCCGCCCCCACACACACCAAAAAAAAGATATGTTGAAGTCCCAACCCCTGACTTGTGAATGTGGTCTTATTTGGAAATAAGATCTTTGCAAATGTAATCCACTTAAGATAATTAGGGTACACCCTAACCATTAGGGTACACCCTAATCTAATATGACTGGTGTCCTTACAAGAGGAGAAGACAGAGACACACAGAGAAAACATCATGTGACAACAGGGGCAGAAACTAGAGTGATGCAACTTCAAGTTAAGAAACTCCAGGGATCTACGGCCACCACCAGAAGCAAGGAAGGATTTGACCTATGACTCAGAGAGAGCACGTCCCTGTGGACACCTGGATTTCAGACTGCCAGCCTCCAGAACTGGGAAAGAACACATCTCTACATGTTTAAGTACCAGTTTGTTGTACTTTGTTACAGTGGCTCTATGAAACTAATACAGTTGGGATATCTTTTGAGATGACCCTATCATTACCACTGAGGGTTTCCAGGAATTATGCATTTTAATATGCCATCGGCAAGAAAACAGTAATGTCACAGCTTTGCAGCTCTAGTCTGTTTTCAAGAGTGAGTCAGGTCCGCTGTGTGTCCGAGACTGTATGGGACACCTTTTCCCCCATGTGGGCAGGGAAAGGAACTGCTAGTGAGCCAACACCCTTTAATTTCCAACAACCTCAACTCTTTCGTTGCCTCCCTTCTTTGTTAGGCTGCAGATAAGAAATGTATAGTGTGGGAACTACACAGGTCATTTAGCACCTCACTTTGGAGATTGGGAGTATTTGCATCTGTTCTTTTAGTTTCTGCTTTTTTGGGAATCTCTGCCAGTACTGAAACAAAAATGTCCCATTTTAATGTTCTGATTTAAATCTAAATTAATCTCTGCTAGATTTTCAAGTTTATTGATATTCAGTTGGACAGAGTGTTTCTTTAATATGCATATGATGAACATGATTAATAAGTAGAAAAACAATTTTTTTCTTATCAGATGAACAAAAAAATTAAAAATGAGTGAAAATACCAACTAAGGATGAAAACGTGGGAAAACTATAATTTAGTTCATTACTGAAAGGATAGTAGATTGGCATTGTCTTATAGAATAGATTAGTACAAACTAAAATTTTGGTTTTTCTATCTGAAATGTAAATAACTTATAAGCTTAGGAGATCAGTATCTCACTGCTAAGAATTGATCCCATAGAAATATATACGGACTAATTGAAGATCTTTTCTTTTAACCAACCGTTTTTGACTGCTTACTAAATATCAGGTATATTCTATACACTTGAGATACATCAGTGAACAAAACAAAGATCCTTACTCTTACAGAACATACATTTTCATAAAGTGAATCTCAAAAACCTAAGCCATTATTTATTAACTCTTCTCAATTTTCATCTCTAGGATGTAGTATTACTTGGACAGAAAGACATCTATAAATAGCCAAAGCCAAAGATATTAATGATACTGATTTTATTTAAATGTAAATGAAATATTTTATAACTACCAAAAATATTTAAGATATCTTCACTAAAATTCAGAAATAAAACTATTATATGATTTGTTTCAGATTCAGTGTTTTATTTAGTACGGTAATTAAAACTTATTTTTTAAACTTTATCATAAAATATTCCAATTGTCTTTTTATTCTATCTCATAGAATGGTGAATATCATCTAATATCTTAACATAAACTGATATTAATTTACTATATTAACATTAAATGATATTAATTTTATATTTTCAAATTTTTATTAATATTTTTATAATTTAAATCCCTTAGTAAGAAAAATATATATTCTATCAACTGGTATTAATAATTTTTAACTATTTATACCTTTCTCTTTTATTACAACATAGATAAGTTTTTATCATGATGTATGTTAAATTACTAAAATTATTTCAGATTTTCATAAAGAATTCTTATTTAATTATTCCTTAAAGCCAAACACTGAAATTTGATTCATAAACATATACATATAATATTCTTCAAATAATGGATAAGTTGTGATTTAGTCACATAAAACATTGCATTTATTAAAATTAGGTAATGAGAATTTTTATAACATTTTAAGTGGACAGATTTATTATATCAGATCTATATCATAATAATCTTGACTCTACTGCTTTTAATAATCTACCTTATGATATATTCTCTGTAAATTTATTTGTCCATGGTTTAATAGTCTATAAAACTTATGAATATAAGTTTCTTTTTACATAAAAATATAGATAGTTTTATTCTGATGGAAAATAAGTCTGACAACTAAATGACCTGACAGTCATTATTGGCTTTGCCAATTAAGTTATATGATGGAGACTTTCTATAAGAGTTGTATGATGAAAATCATAAATTTGCAGCTCTAAATATATAACAAAATGTACTTAAAGCACATAACATAAAAATATTCTATTTTAACAATTACTTTGGAAAAAATGAAATGAATGATAATTCAGTGTCTTAATAATTTTGAGTAGAAGAAAACTCTAACTGAAAGGGTAACATATAATTAATAGTAATATGATAAATCTTAATGATGAGAAACTGAATGACAAATATATAGGTAATAGCTCTTGCAAGTCAGGTGTTTCAAATTCTTTGCTTTCAACAAAATTTTAGAATATCTTAATCAAATTGTCAGCTGATAGATCAAAGTAACTTTTGGTAGTGATCACTGACATATTTGGCATTGCTAACAATTTAATATTTTAATTTTTCCTTAGAGAAACATTAAGTAGCTAATAAAAGTACCATGACAAATCAAGAGTGAGGTCTTAGAAGAAAGAAAAGACTTTATATGTAATTATCTCCAATAGCACTTTTTTCCTTGTTTTGAGCAAAGGACCCATTTTGCACTGGCCCTTGCAAATTATGTAGCTAAATAACCCTGCATCTCCCTTTATTTGGGGAAAGGGCCAACAAGTAAGCTTAGTGTAGCCCTTTCTGGGGAGTAGAAGGAGGTGGGGAGATGGGGCTAGACCAGGAAAAGGATCAGAATTCCATAGCTGTTCGGCTGTTTTTCCCATGACAGAGTCTTAAGTTCAGTACAGGGAGAGGGAGTAGCCTCTTGGCTCCAGCCATGTTTTCCAGTACAGCTGTCCCAATAAGACAGTGACAGTTTGATGATCATATGAGTCCAGTGTTGCCTTTTGAATTGGAGAGTAAAATTTCAGCAGAGAACTTTGCCTTCTTTCTCAAATAGAACTCAAAGTCCAAGGATGTGTTTGTCACGGAGAAATTATTAGGAAACAATAGAATAACAATACTAATCTTTTATAGTTGCCATTATTAGATTCAGGGGATGGATTTTAGTAGGAAGATAAAGGAGCTTCCTTGTAGGGATGGTTGAGGGACACTGGAACCATGAAGTGTAGTGGTTGAAATTGAATATGAGCTTATGGAATCAGCCAGAACTAAAGTTGATGCAGGCTTCTGCTCCTTTCCAGTATATCACTGAATGCCGTTTTCATCATGCAGGCCTAGTATGTAGGCGTGTCGTGAGGTTGAAAATAAGTTATATATATACATATGGGACATTTTAGTACAGTGTCATACAAGTCTTCAATGAATTACTAAGTTTTAGAAGTAATTTCACAGAGGAGGGGATGATTCCTGGGCTATTCTTAACTCCCTTTCCATACTCCCTACTTTTCTCATTCCGTATATACTTGTTTTCCCTCCCCCTTAATGAGGTCATTCATTAAGAACATAGAATCGTGGGATAATGCAGAAAAATATTCAGACAAGACATTTAGGCAATGTCCTGCTTTGGGTAAGATGAATGAAAGGAATGACTCTCAGACATTCTTCCAGTTTTGTTTGATGATTATTAGTGCCCCTAAGTAGTATGTAGTGGTTAATTCCTCCTGCCATCAATGTTTTCTTTCACAAACTTTTGTTGAGTGTCTAGTTTTTTTGTGCTTAAGGGAGCTGCAGTCTAATAGGCAAGCAACCTTACAATTTTAATGATGCATCACTACATAGAAGGGGATAGTAGGTGCTAGGGGAACATGTGGGATGCCATCCAACGCTGTCAGAGTAACTTCTGGAATGCTTCTTGGAACTGATGACAAGTTAGCTGAATTTTGAAGAAACAATAAAAGTTAACCAGGTAGGTAAAGATACTGCCAGCTTAAAGAGCTTCAAGTGAAAAACATGGAGTCGTGTGAGAACTTTATGTGTTTAGAGAACTAAAAGATTAAACAATAGCCATTTATTTTCTCTTGTTTTACTAATCATATTTTTCTGTTTATTGCTTTATACACTCTGATGTCCAGAAACTAACAATTAGAGACCATTTTGTGGTCACATAAATAATTAAAATAAACTTAGATGAGAAAAAAATCTCTGGCTTAAAATTATTATTAGGTGCTTCATATACATAGAACTGGTGAAAAACTATATCCTGATATCATTGCCTCATTACTCTTTATTAAATAATTTGTATTGATTCTCTTTTTCTTGAGAATGATGAACAAAAAGATGGTGATTGTTTCAGATCACTGTGTTTTGGGGTGTTTTGTTACACAGTGATAGATAATACACATACCTTGATTAATTTTCTGAGCATAAGTTCCTTCACAAAGCCAATCCACAAAGGCATACTGTTCTCCCAGAAAATCTCTTTCACAGGTTGTGCCATTATATGATCCTGCACTGAGCTCATGGCTTAAGGAGATGATTTTGTCATTTTCTAGTGCCCCTTATTGTTTTCCTATTTTTCTCAGTTTTAGGAAACTCTTCTTGGCCTGAAATACTCTGGAGTAGGGGAAGATCTTTAGAGAGTATGAAAGAGCCAAATCCAAGCTGCAATTTTCCTCTTGGTTTTTTGAAATGGAGTTTGTTGTATTCCAACTAGAAGGGTTGCAGACAAACAGGAATGTCCTTAAATGATTAAAAGAATTTTGTTTATTGTCACTAGGAGGCACACTTTCTCAAAATTATAATAAAAGACAAGACCTATTATCCCTTTCCCTCTACCCCTCCCCCCGCCCCTGCAGAGCAGTTAATTAGACTAGAAGTGTGAACAACCCTTAGAAACATTTCTGGTTCCATCTGAGGTATAAGTGATAATGGATGCCAAAGGAAGAAACAAGCTTAGTTGGGATGGAACAGAGAACAGTGCTTTCAAGGATCAGTTTTGGTATTAGAGGAGGAACAACTGAGCTCTGTCTTAAAGAGGGTAATTTTCTACATATGAAAGTCATTTAACTTTCTTAAAGGAACTGAGATGTAGGTAAGGTGGATCATGGGTCAATCATCTTTTTTAGGACGATCGTTTTTAAAAGTTTTCTTAATTATGTACCCCTAAATTGTAAGTTGTCTTCAGTCATATTTTGCAATAGCAAATGGCAAGTTTTGCTGAGAGAGGCAATCTCAACTCTGACAAGGTAGTTCTCCAGAGTCTTATTACACAACAGGAGATTACAGAATCAGCATTTATTCTGGAAATTTGCAAGTTTGTGCTGAAGTGACCCTCCCTAAACCTTGAGTATTTGGCAAAGAGAATGGGATATAAAAATCAAAACAGAGTTCAGCTATTTATTTCTTTATTCACTAAATGTAACCTAGACAGAATCCAAATGATGACTCCATAGCAATGAACTAGTTTTGCTTTGCAAAGATTTGATAAGATATTTGATCATTTGATAATACTTGCCATTACCTCATTGAAACTTGAGACAAATACGAAAAAACATTGAAATTTTCTTATCACTTATAAACACTATTATAAGATGGCTTTGATATTGAGTTCTATTTATATGACTTATGTAGTTAAATTTTCCTGAGAAGAAAGTTTTATTATGCACTGGACCTTATTCAGGGTGCTTTCTGACTTAAAACTCTGTCCTGGCTACATCCTCAGTAACATTGCCCTCTTGCCCTTCTAACACCCATCTATTCAGATAACATTTAATCAACTCGAAAGTTTGCTGATTCTCCTCCTACAACTTTGCCAGAGGAAGTGATACGGTTGCATAAAATGGTGCTACTTAAAATTTGTAGATAATTTTCAGTTTAGTGCAACAAGTTGTTTCACATCCTTTGTCAGTTTTGCACAAACTTTACCAAAGGACTTATTCTAAATTATCATCATTCTTCTCAAGCACAAGGCACACTGCTATCTTCTCAGTTACTTTGTGCATGGGAATTCCCCTTTACCAGAAGTTACTCTCTTTCTCGTGGGCTGGCCCAGAGCCAGTGTCGGCATTTTAGCCCCAAACTCTTGTCTCAGCTTGGGAAAATTCTCAAGAGTATGATTGTTTTGAGGTCTTAGTTAAAACTACATTGTAGGTCAGCAATTCTTTCTGCCTTCCTGCCACTCCTGCCTTCTTCATTTCCTTACAGGTATGTCTCACAGGAACACTTTTCTAACAACCTGCATGCAGCTTTCCATCTGTTTCCAGGAAACAGATGCAAACCAGTGGTACAGGAATGACCCTGGAAGTAGTCTCTAAAATAGAATTGTGGAAATGGTCATTCACAATAGGTTGGCACTGAGGACCCTATCACTGGTGATAAGCATAATGTAGATAGTCCCTGGAGTGCACATGACATGTAATTGTTAAAACCTTCATCAGATATGAACTAAGATGGCATATATGTAGAAGGGAACACACCAAGTGATGCAATATTTTTGCTCTTGAAGGGTATAAGGGTAATGGTACCTCTAATAATTATAGAACTGGTTGGCTTTCCTGAGCACCACTGAATCATCAAAGAGATGGTGACAGACATAAAGTGATTATTTAACAGTTCAAGGAAAAACATAAAAGCCAGACCATCTCCATGTGAGCATTCAAGGAAACATTTATACTCCTGCAGCCAGGGGACAGAGTGAAGGCCAGGCTTAATCATTAGACTGGCAAGGCTAGAGGGAAGGTTAACTCTTACCTCCAGCAGATGTTCTACATCAGGCTCAGGGCACTAATAGGGAAGGAGTGGGACTCTGGGACTGGGATATGGACATCTGAGTAGATTTTCTTAAGAAATTTGAGCTCCCAGAGTCCCCTGAAAGCTTAGGTCTTATAGAAACTGTTCATTCCCCCATTAGAAAATGGTGGAAACGTTAGATTTGGAATGGGGACATCTGTGTATGTTCACAGATCTTTGAGTTTTAGAAGTGATCTGCTCTCCCAATAAATAATAGTGACTCCCTGTTGTTTTACGATGATGTGAAAGCCCCAAATGAGCTAAATGCTTACAAGAGCTTGTCCTCCTCAGGATCTAGATCAAATTCCCCTGCAGGCAATGAGTCAAATCCCAGAGTCTAGCAACAAGAGCAAATCCCAGCACAGCAAGCTTGGAATCTGTTGTTCTGTGAAAGGAGAAGAGGATGCTATGCTGAAGAAGCTGAAGAATATTCACCAGCAGGTTTAGAATAGGATACATTGTAATGAAACCTGAAGATGCTGGATGATGGAAGGTAGAATGTACAACAGGGTAAAGGAGCACTCTTAACTTCCTGGCAAGAATTTTGGTAGAAAGTATTTATTCACTTTTTCTTCAAATCATCCTGTCCAGAAATTCCCAATCCTGTCTGTACATATCCATGAATTACAAAAATAGACCAAAAAACCAAAAGCAGGCAACTCTCAAAGAAGAAATAAAAAATATACCTTTTATTTAATGGCTAATAAACATTTTAAAAAGCAGTCTATGAAGTAACTTAAGACATATAACTTAACAGTTTTTTCAACTATCGAATGGGCAAATATTTGAGAGACTGCAAGAATTATCTCTGAAGATGTTGAGAATTGAGAACATTCTTATTATGGTTAATAATGAGACTTTAAATTGTCACAATGCTTCTAGAGGGGTATATTGGCATAAATTGTCAAAAATGTAAGTACACAGACTTTGACATCTGACTATAATGGAATAACAGTGAGTGCACTACATTTTATTTTCACTGTTTGACTATTTTTATATTTTTCTTTTAGATTTATAAGATCCTCATATATGACAGAGGTCATCCTTTGGTTTGTCATGTATATTACAAATATTTTTTTATAATTTCTTCTTTGTTTTCTAATTTTTTTATTAAGACTGGAAGTAGGGCAAGGCATGTGAGAAGCCTATGAATGCCTCTTTAAGTGTAAGGTACCAAAGGCTTCACCCTTGTCCTAATCCTGGTATTTATGATAGTTATATCCTGCTGTAAACAATTAGAAAATTGAGCAAATATATGAAGTATCTGTTATCAGAGTACAAAGCTTGATCTCCAAGATAAGTGAAACAAATAAAGTGAGCCCTATGATGTCTGCTATTTTCTTCCTGGTGGCACTTTCTAGATCATTGTGTAGGGAGGAGATCCCTAAAGTATGTCAGCTTTGCCAAGTTGAGGAAACAGAGGTAACTTATGGTAGTTGAGGCAACAGGAAGTATGATGCCTCCAGCTTTGTTCTTAAGATTGCTTTGGTGATTTAGGGTCTTCTGTGGTTCCCAATGAGCTTTAGGATTGTGTGTGTGTGTGTGTGTGTGTGTGTGTGTGTGTGTGTGCGCGCGCGCGCGAGCCAAATGACATTGGAATTTTGATAGGGATTGCATTAAACTTACAGATTGCTTTGGGTAATATGGACATTTTAAGACTATTATTTCTTCCACTCCATGAACATGGAATATCTTTCCAATTATTTATCTTCTTCAGTTGCTTTTATCAGTGTCATATAGTTTTTGGTATATAGCTATTTCATCTTGGTTAAATTTATTCCTAGATATTTCATTCTCTTTGATATTATTGTAAATGAGATCATTTTATATAGAAATGTAACTGGTTTTTGTATGTTTATTTTGTAAGCTGCAACTTTGCTTACTGCATTCTAAAAATTTTTTTGTGTAGTCTTTAGGGTTTTCTATATATAAATCGTGTCATCTGCATCAGAGACAATTTCTTTCTTTCTTTCTTATTTGGATGACTATTTCCCCCCTTTTTCTTGCCTAGTTGTTCTGGCTGGGACTTCAAGTACTATGATAAACGAAAGTGGCAAGAATGGGCACCTTTGTCTTCTTCCTGATCTTAGAGGAAAAGCTTTTAGACTTTCACCATTGAGTTTAATATTAGCTGTGGACTTATCATATAAGGCCTTTATTATGTTGAGGTACATTCCTGTTGAGAGTTTTTATCATAAAATGATATTGTATGTTGTCAGATGCTTTTTCTGCATCTATTGAGATGATTAAATGCTTTTTATCCTTAATTCTGTTGATGTAGTATATCATTAGTTTATCATGTTTGTTAATTTGCATATATTGAACCATCCTTGCATGCCACGGATAAATCTCACTCAATGATAGTGTGTGATCCTTTTAATGTATTGTTGAATTTAGTGTGCTAAATTATTTTGTTCAGAATTTTTGCATTATGTTTATCAAGGATATTGGCCTGAATTTTTCTTTTCTTGTAGTCCTTCTCTGGCTTTGCATGAGAATAATACTGGCCTTGTAAAATGAGTTTGGAAATGTTTCCTGCTCTTCAGTTTTTTGGAAGAGTTTGAGGATTGGCATTAATTCTTTTTTAAATGTTTGGTAGAATTCTCAAGTGAAGCCATCTGGTCCTGGGCTTTTCTTTGTTGGAGGTTTTTAATTACTGCTTTAATCTCCTTACTCATTATTGGTTGTTTTAGATATTCTGTTTCTTTATAATTCAGTCTTGAGAAATTGTATATATCTAGCAATTTATCTATTTTTTTAGGTTACCCAATTTGTTGGTATATAATTTTTTATATTAGTTTCTTATGATTCTTTGTATTTCTGTGGTATCAGTCGTAATGTCTCATCTTTTATTTATAATTTTATTTATTTTATTCTTTTTTTTCTTGGTAAAGGTTTGTCAATTTTATTTATTTTTTTCCAAAAAAACTAACTCTTAGTTTTGTTGATCTTTTCTGTTGTCCTAGTTTCTATTTTATTTATTATTCCTTCTCTAATGTTTATTATTATTTTCTTCTTTCTGCTAATGCTGAGTGTATTTTGTTCTTTTTCTAGTTCCTTGATGTATAATGTTAGGTTGTTTATTTGAGATCTTTCTTTTTTCTTAATATAGGAATTTATTGCTACAAGCTTTCCTTTAGAACTGTTCTTTCTGCATCTCATAAATTTTGTATGTTTGGTTTCCACTTCTATTTGTTTCCAGATACTTTTGATTTTCCTTTTGATTTTTTCTTTGACTCATTGGTTGTCCAAGAGTGTGTTATTTCGTTTCTACATATTTATTGTTTTTCCAGTTTTCTTCCTGTTATTGACATCTAGTTTTGTGCATATCTAACAGACTGTTACAGAACACTCCACCCAATCTTAGGATATTATATGTGATTTTCAAGTGCATATGGAACATTCCATAAGATAGACCATGTGCTGGAACATAAAATAAATCTCAATAAATTTAAAATGATAAAAATTATAGAATATGCTCTCTGACCACAACAGAATTAAACTAAAAATAAATAATAAAATGTTGCCTGAAAAATTCTTAAATATTTGGAAATTAATAAACACTTTTTAAAAATAACAATTGAAAAAGAAGAAATCACTAGGGAAATTAAAATATTTTAACATACTGAAAATAAAAAAATCTATAAAATTTTATTAGATATGGCTAGAGAAATGCTGGGAAAAATTAAGCTATAAATTTATTATCACATTAAAATGAAGAAAGGTTTAAAAATAAGGATCTAAATTTTAACCTTATGAAGCTAAGAAAATAACATATTAAAGGCAATGTGGAATAAAAGAAAGAAATAGTGAAATAGGATATGGACAATAAATTGAGAAAAAGTAAATAGAGAACTGGATGTTTATTAACAATAATAAAATTGATAAACCTTTAGCTAGACTGATCAAAGAAAAGAAGCAAAGATACAAATTATAAACATCAAGAATGAGAGGACAGCACTAGAGATACTATCGAAATTAAAACAACTTCATGCCAATAATTCAAAAACAGTGAAATTGACCAATTCCTTGAAAGAAACACATTACTAAAACAGCTTTAAAAGAAACTTTCAAATGTGAATATCTCTATACCTAGTAAAGAACTTGAATAAATAACTTACTTTCTACAAAGAAAACTCTAGGCCCAGGTGGCTTTATGGGTGAATTCTACCAAATATTTGAGGATGATATAGTACCAATTCTACCAACTCTTTGAGAAAATAGAGTAGAAGGGACTACATCTTAAATCATTTTATATGTCCAGCATTACCTGGATTCCAAAACCAATGACATTACAAAAACTACAGACACATATTTCTCATGAACATAGATATAAAAATCCCTAGCATTAATTAATTGAATCCTCTATATCTGAAAAGGACAAAATACTATGGCTATGTGGAGTTTATCTTACATTTAAAAAGTTGGTTTAACATTGGAAAATCAATAAGAATAATTCACCATGTAAATAGAATAAAATATAAAAACAACACGATTATTACAATAACTGAAGAAAAAATATTTGATAAAGTTTAATGTAATAAGATGATGCAGCAAACTATACATAGAAGAGAATTCCTCAAAATAAAAAGGAAATCTATGAAAACTTACTATCATCATACTTAAAAGAACTGATCTCTAAGATAAGGAATAAGGCACGGTTGTTTACTCTCACCACTTTTTATCATTTTATTCAATATTCTAATCAGTGCAAAATGGCAAAAAGAAAAGAAGAAATAAAAAACACACAGAATGGAAAAGAAGTATTTTTTATTTTCAGATAGCATGATTGTATATGCAGACAATTAGACAATACTAAGGAATCTACAAACACCAGAACCAGAAGGAAGATTAGCAAGATCTTTGGATACAGAGTTATATAGAAAAGTTAATTGTATTTGTTTTGAAAATGAAACAGTATGAAAATGAAATTTCAAAAATTTGATTTTCAGTGGCCTCAAAACATGGAATATTTAGGAAGAAATCTAACAAAATATGTGCAAAACCTCCATAGTATTCCAAACTTGGTTAGGAAAACTCAATTAAGACCTATGTAACTAGAGAAGTATGCTGATTGATTAGAGAACTTTTCATTGTTAAGATATCAGTTCTTCCCAAATTGATCCATGTATTCAACCTAATTCCAGTGAATATAGCTGCAAGTGTGGAATGAAAATATATATATATATATATATATATATATATATATATATATATATATATATATATATATATATTTGTGCAAAAAGTCTAGAATTGTTTAAACAAATTTGGAAAAAAAATGTTTTAGAGCTCACCCAACTTCACTTCAAGACTTAGAGTAACGTTTTATATTGATGTATTCTATATCTTGATTGTGGTTATAGTTACACAAGTATATTTGTCAAAATGCATTTGTCAAAGCTCATTGAACTGTACACTTAAAATTAGTGTATTTTGTTTGTAAATTATATCTGCATAAATTTGGTTAAGAAGAATTAAATGTGAATATCATTTGAAACAATTCCACTTCTCAGAGTTTATCATAAGAAATTGGGCAATTGTGAAAAATATATGAACAAGAATATTCGTTTTTCCTTATAATCCTTAGAATAATCCTTATAAATCAAGTTCAATGCCATTTCCATCAACAAGAGTTGACTGACTAAATCCATAGAATGGAATAGTCTGCAGTCATTGGAAAGTATGAACTAAAGCTATGTGTATAGACAGAATAAGTTGTTCATAATAAATTAAGAAGAAATAATGCAGAATATAGGGGGATTTGTATGTAAATCATAAATGTGCATTTATCTCTGTTACATACATGTATGCATGTGTATTAGAGTTCTTCAGAGAAACAGAACAAATATATATATATATAATACACATATTTACTTTTTATAAATAAGATTTTATAAAGATTTATTAATTTACTTTTTATAAATAAGATTAATTTTAAAGAATTTGCTTACCCAACTGTAGATACTTGGTGAGTTCAAAATCTAGTGAGGGAGGTTGGCAGGCTGGAAACTTAGGAAGGAGTTACAGTTAAGTCTAAAAGCAGTTGGCTGTAGAACCAGGAAGAGCCAGTGTTGCCGATGAAATCTAAAGGCAGTCTGTTGGAGAAGTCTCTCTTGCTGCAGACAGGTCAGTCTTTTGTTCTATTCAGGCCTTCAGCCAATTGGATGAGGCTCACCCACATTGTGGAGGGCAGTCTGCTTTACTCAAAGTCCACCAATTTAAGTGTAAGTCTTATCCAAACGTCCTCACAAAAACATTAGGAATAATATTTACCAAATATCTGAATACCCAGTAGCCCAGCCAAGTTGACACATAAAATTAACCATCGCAGTACAAATATAACTTCTTTTCTTTTACTGTTTTGTGATGATTGTTTCTTTTTTTTAAATCAGGAGTATTTGTAGCATTTATAATAAAAAAATTAATCATCAAGCTAGTTCTATGTGTTTTTCAAACAGTTTTCATCAAATTCTATTTATTTATTTATTTATTTATATTGAGATATAATTGACATATAACATTGTATAAGTTTAAGATGTAGAATGTGTTGATTTGATACATTTATATGTTGCATTTATGTTTAAATTCTTTTTTATTATAGTAAAATATAGACAGTACTTACCATTTTAACTACGTTTAAGTACAGTTCAGTGGCATTTATGTTCACATTATTGGCAACCATTGCTGCCATCCATCTGCAGAACCTTTTCATCTTCTCAAACTGAGTCTGTTTGTTTTTAAGTGTGACATTAAGCAGGCAAAAGACATACATGTAAAATGCCAGCGTCTGATTCTTAAGGTGAAAATCATGCATCAGTGACTTAGATAAACTGGATTTCAGTAATCCTATTTGCTTATATTGTGCCTTACCTGCCTCCCAAACCCCTTTTTAAATGAGCTAGTCTAGTGATTTATGTATAATTCTCCACTAACAGAAACTGAGAGCCTGTATTACATTTTATTAGAGGTAAACAGTTATTTCTTATTCTTGCTATGTCTTTTCATATGAGAGAATCTTTATTAAAATAATCTTAGCCTCTCTCTGTCCTTTTATTCACTCTTCACCAGGGAAGAAGAAGTTACTTTCATTTCCTATTTATTTGGGAGAAAAGCCTCTCCATAGATCTCTTTGAGATTTTACTATCTGTAGAGAGTATACATTCTCTTGACCTTTGTCTATTTGAAGCAAGGGTTCTTCCTGTACTGGAAAGATGTGTACTTTTCCAGTCTGTTTAGTTATGGAGTTCAGATTTGGAAACTAATTTTGTAGCATATCTAAGTCATGTTCTCCAACATCAACTTTAATAGTAATAAAGCTTATGTTTTGAATTTCCTCTATCTAACCTCTTATATCCATCTCTCAGTTGGTTTTGAATGCTTATGGGGATCTGAGGGAGTATAATGTATTTATGTATTTGCCGTCCTAAATCCGAACATATAAATTAAATCTTATAAATAAATTCATCTTTACTGTAAGATGAGTAGACGTTTTCCCCATCTCCACTCCATAGATCCTCTTGGCTGCATATCAGTTGACAGGTGGCAGAGTTGCAGCATCATTACATTGTTCATATATTCACAGGAATGCTGAGATATGGCCCTCTTAGCTTTTGTATCCCCAGAGGAATCCTGGAACCATGTTCCTGTAGATACTGAGGGATGACTACATAGAGAAAGCTATATGTGTGCTCACTTAGAAAAATGTTTTCTTTCCCATTTGCCTATAAAATTATGATTTTTGATTAAGAGATATATACATTTTATGGCAATTTATTCAAAATTATGTTCTTGAATAAATCATTAGAATATGAATCTAGCAATTTACATATGAGGATGTTGCCTAATCAAAGCATTCAGAATTGAGGTCAGAATAGGAAAGTCCTAAATTCACGTATAACCTATTCCATTACTCTATTTTTCTCAAAGGAATAAGATAGAATATTTTAAATTTTCATCTTTATTATTTTATGCATTCAAGAAAAACTTGCCTAATCCTATAAATAGACATCTAGTTTTTAAGTGCACCGTAGTTTTTTTTTTTTTTGAGGAATCTACATTCCAATAAAAATGTCTCCAGGTGCTGAAAATGAAAACTGGTATTCTTACCTTGTCATGCAACAGATATCAATATTAACATTAGAAATTCAGTGAGTGGCAATTGGTAAGGCAGTACATAGATTTAAAATGGAGAAAACAACAAAACTAATTTTAGTATTGTTAGTAAATGAGATGGATATTACATGCTTTGGGAACTGTGTTTGTATTACATGTCAAATCCTATTACAAAATATGTCATTAGAATAGAAAGGTTCATAAGAAAAAGCATGTCCACACCCTTGGCCAATGGCCCATTTATTTCAATACAAAACAGAGACATTTCCACTGTCTTTGGAATTCACTAATAAAATTTGGCTTGTATTGCCATATACCTCCTGCCAAAGGATTCACATCTAATGTACATTTTCATGTGCATTGATCCTAGAACTACATTCTTTATAATCCCTTTCCATAGTCCCTTGAATTCCCTCTCCACATTCCTGCTAGACTCTTGAACCAGACCATGGATTTTACTTCTATTGAAATTTTCAAAATGGGTGAAAAGTATTTAAGTCAAGCCAGAAATTCTCTAAGAGCTTTGCTGAGATTTAATTATTCCAGATGATAAAGCATTGCCTTCTAACACATGTCAGGATGGGGTGGCATAATCTGCTGATATCTAAGGAATGCAGCTCAGCAACCACTTTGGTCTTAGGACTTTCAGAGGATTGGCTTAATTGGAAGTGGTTTCAATGCTGAATCAGAATCCAAATTTAATGACAATTTCAGCATCTTTGGGAACAAGATATGAAACAAATGCCCAACTGAACAAATTCCTAACATAAGAAGTGGTATCTAAGGAATTCCTGAGAACTTAAACTTCTTTCTGAATCTACTGATTTTATATGCAAAGGTTGTCAGCTAATTTGTAAAGTACCACAACTGGAATATGATGAACTAGATCTTAAAGAGAAAAGTACTCCTTGACATTCAGATAGACAAAACTAAGAAAACACTTGAATGACATCTAGGCACTTGATTAGAATGAATCGTTAAAGCATGGATATAGCTATTACAAGACAGGAGTTACATTTACCAATATTAACTTCAGGAACCTTTCTTGGAGATTATTTTTAAAAATGGCAGCATCTTGGAAAATTATAGACTAAATCTTAATTTAGAATTATCAGCATATTGCATCATTCTCAGCAAAACGTTGAACAATTGCTTGTCAAATATATCTAAAGATTCAATATAGATAAAGCAAAAATGAAAATATCTGGTAGTTGTAAGTGGTTCTTATTGGGGAAAAAATAAAAAACAAAGCAGAAGCCTTTTTTAATACTGCTTTTGTGTATGAGTATTCTATATTATGTTGAAGCTGTGTGAATAGATTTTCCTAGGTGGAATAGTCTATAGTTCAGTTCATTAATGTTCCAGAAAAAAATAGGTAGGAGAGCTAAGAAAGCAACATTTTCAGGTACACATTTGCCCCAGTGTGACATTAGTTCTTCCTTTCTGTGGGGTCCTATGGGTTTTCCCTTTGCTTGATCATAATGTGATTTAGTGCTCTTGATGCCCGCTAAAGTATCCTAGTTTTCTGGTCCAGCAAATAACAGTGGTTCATTGTGTCACCTCTGATATGATAGAGAACTTGGAAAGTTACAGTCCTACTTACATATCAAAGGCAATGCAGTTACTCACTATGAACCTGAAAGTCAAGGATGCAAATCCAACACGCACAGTTCTTAATTTCATTCCCAGAGTCTTCTGGATGGATTCTTGATAGCTCCCAAAGGCAACAAGAAAACAGCAGCTTCTGTCCTAGGGGCTTCTCTATCTTCCATCCACCCCCTAATACATACACACAACTTTTTTTTTCGCCAACAAAGATCGTGTTATGGAGATTATGCAAGGTACAGAATTACTCCTTACCAACCTGTTCAGCTGATATTAGAGTTTTCTTCTTTTCTTCTTCCAGTAGCACTTAATGTGACTTCTTTGGACAGTTGCTTTGTTTTTGTTTTGTTTTTTTTTGTTTGTACTTTCAAACTTTTCAATTTAACCACTGAACATTCAGGGCATTAGACCATTTTTTAGATCTCTCTGAAAACTGTTGAAGAACAACCTTCATGCAGGGTTTCACATTCAAAGGAGGTAAATTATGTCTTACATATCACAATCTGGTTGCTCACTAGCCTTAGAATTCTTTAGGGCTTGACTGTACTCCAAAAACTGGTTTGTATATAAATTTTTTTATTAAAAAGCACTTTTCTTATATACATTTATATTAATCAAATATTTGTGCCACTACTATAAAATTTAAAATACAGTATTAGGCAGCTAAGGGTGGAACATATATTTGTTGCCTTGCAGAGCTGTATTGTCTAATGCAGTAGCCTATAGTTAATATTGCTTATTAAAAATAACTTAAAATTAAATTAAAATTATAGTTTATTGGCACACTAGCCACATGTCAAGCTCTCAATAGCCCTATGAGTCTAGTGCCTACCATGTTGGACAGTGCAGATATAGAACATTATCATCATAGAGAGCTCTATTGAACAGTGCTGCTGTAGAGTACTACATACAAGATTATCGTAATTTTTAGTTTTTTTCCCATAAAAAGGAACACAATCCATGTTATAATATTTTTTGATGATCTCCAAGGAAAAGTTATATAGGTCCCATTACAAAAATGCTGGGCAATCAATAAGAAATCCTTGTGTAATCATGTGAGTTTTACCCTGCATTGCTTATCTTATTTTACACTTCAGGAAATACCAAGAGGTCACAGGACTGGTCCAGTCATCCTCACAGGGTTAGTGAGTGTCTCAGGTAGAATGAAAGCTGACAGCCTAGACCATTTAATCTATAGAGCATTCAATTGCCAGACACAATGGGGATAAGCGTAACAAATGAAGACAATTTCAAATGGGTGTCTGGAAAACCCATCAATACACTGTGCAGGTGTTCTTTTTACAGACTGAAATGAAAGAGTGCTTGTTTGTTTGTTTGCCAAATTGTCCTTGGAACTGAGTGAGGGCTTATTTACTTCATTACCTCCAGTAGACTTGTAGTGACTATATTATTCATGAACAAGTTCTTCAGTACGAAAACAAAGAAATGTAGAAGATGATTTTACATTCTTAAACTTGAATGAGGACATTCAGATACTAGGAAAACCTAATTAGCTCATCCCTTGATAATAGAATAACTCACTTGATGAGAAATTGAAGCATGGCGTACAGAATGAAACTCTCTTACACTGGCTCACAAGAGCCCATTTTTAATATTTCAATACTTCTGCAAACTGTTGTTAAGTATAGTCATTATTAAAAGTTAAATTGTGTAAACTTATAATTAAGTAAATTATATTAAAACAAAGGTTAAAAATAATCATTTCCTAATTTTTTGCTATATTTTATTATTACCTGTTCTCGAGGCTATTTATATTTAATGTCGATACAGCAGAAATACTAAATAATAGTGTACTACTGCACATTTTTTCTCAACTATCTATAACTGAAATGGTCTATCTACTTGCTATTTCAACTCCCACTACATTTGGTGCTTTTTTAAATCAAAGATTTATGGTATATAGAGATGAGGAAGAATTAGAGATGCTTTCTTGAATTCTATACCTTTTGTTTCTTTCTGTAAGTTCTTAGAGAGCAAAGTGAACATTAGAGATCAAGCATATGGATAATTCCAGAAGTTAGATAAAGGGTTAAAGAGGGTATTACAAATTAAGAAACTAGCATGTAGTGGGAGTTGAAAAAGCAAGTAGACAGACCACTTCAGTTACAGGTAGTTGTATGTCCTATTTAAAAACCTTTGCTGAGGGGATTTAAATATATAAGCCCTAAATGTTGACGACCTTTGAGAAAAGTGAGATCAGTGATTAAATGGCATTCATGTCTTCATTTTATTCTTAAATGAGATGGTTAGACCACTACCCTAAACCATCCTTATATGGAGAGATAGCTTCCTTTTAATCTTTTCTCTGAAGTTACCTTAGTAAATTATTCATAGTTATAATGATAAGTAGCCAGGTAGAACATTTGGGTGAGTAGCTCTGACCTTATTTGCATTCATAACAAGGTGACAAGTAAGACTAGGTTCCGTATAGAATCATTCTAGCTGTGACTAGAGGTCAAGCAGATGTCAGGGGATGCAAGAATTAGAAAGGAGTATGAGTAGAAGCAGCACTGGCCACACAGTAAGAAAGCTCAGGATCTAATAACACTGGCTTCAGCACTGAGACTGTTTGGCAACTTTGCTACTTTGCCTCTGGGCCATATTCCCTTTCTAAATTTTTTTGTGATCCATCATAGGACCGCAAAATTTCTCAATTCACCAGGAGCCCTCAGAATTATTTTCTTTGGTATCTGATGGACTCCCAGAACTGCTATACCTTCTCTGAGCTTGCACAACATTGAATCCAACACATTTTTGTAACATAGGGGCCAATGATTTTGCTCATCTTGCCATTTTCTTAAAACTGAATACCTGTAACATGTTACTTTTGTTTGTGCTCATTTTTATCAGCACTGCTCTTTAGGTTTCATTTATTAGGATAGAGTGGATATGTTAGTTCCCTGGATTTGAAACAAATGCTAAATAAAGACATTTCTCTTTTTCTTGGTGATGTTATAACCTGGAATGACCTACTTTCTCTTCTGGTAACAATATTACAGGAAAACTAAAAATAATTATCAGAGATCAGGAACAATTCCTACCCTCGAGAGTAAACTGAGTTTCCTCCTAAGTCCAGCCTACCAAACTGAAATCCAAGTGAATTGTTGTTGAAAATCTGGAGAGTTTTATTTATTTTTATTTTTTATGCAAAGAATGTTTTTATTTATTTTTTATTATTATGGTGACATTGGTTAATGAAATTCAGTAAGTTTCAGGTGTACAATTTATCAATAAGGTGTGTGTGTGTGTGTATACGTGTGTGTGTATATGTGTATATATATATATATATATATATATATATATATATATATATATATAATATTGATGACTTTGATTCTAAGAAGTTTACATTTCAGGGCCCTTTGATTTAGCCACAACAAATGAATACTTGTGTTAGAATAATCAAGAGACTGGTTAGCATTTCTAAAATCCAAACCAAACCTCTATTCCTCCTACATCTAAGGTTAGCCCTTGTCCCAAATAGCAATTAAGGATAGCCAGGGTTTAATAGAACAGTAAATCTGAAAGGCACGGATCAGAGCCCCCCAGGGACTCCTGTTCAGTTTAACCACCAGCATTATTTCTCTAGCATATTCAGGTAGGTAGTAGATTGTTGGTACCACTCATCCCATTTAGTATGCTAGTGTACCCACCCCTCAGCTACTAGGAGTGTTTGAGTTCCTGATGACTCACAACAGCCTCCTTATTTAGAGAATTGCTCTCAACCTAATGGGAGCTGCTTCACCTTGGATGTTAAACCCCTGGGGATAGGATGCTGTTGAAGAGAGCAGCCTAGACTCTTTGCTTCAAGTTAGGAACAAATCTGTGATAAATTCATGTTCCAGAATTATTCAGGCAAAGCTGATCTCCAGGTGAGACTACATCCTTATTTAGTTTTACCTTGGTATGTCCTGCTTCCTTTACTCCTCTTCTCTTGAAAGTAATTCTTCAATTAATCATTCATACAGGAACTTCCATATTAGGCTCTGCTTTTAGAGCAGTTGGTACTGGGAATGTTCCCAAGAAGCAAAATCAACCAGTTGGATTCTGGAGTTGGGTTATTCACTGGCCAGGTGGCAGGGAAAACCTCGTCCTGGATAGATGGAGCCCTGTTAGTTCCTGCCATGCTGTAGAAGTGTACTTGCTAAGACATTCATCTGTGGTGACCTGGCATGGACTACAGATAGAAGGAAGTACTCTAATTCAATGTCTCCAACATTTGAAAGTTATAATGAAAAGAGTGACTCTTTGGGCTATGGAATGGTGTGCTTTTGCTAAATGGCATTTATATGTTGAAGAGAGATAACAATAATTTTTAATCTATTAATCAGTGTTTAAAGCAAAATATGAGTTAGAGATCCTCCTTGGCAGCATGTACAGAAACCCTAATTTCTGTAGATGGGGAGCAGACAACACTGATGGCCAGGAACAAGACTTAATTGTATGGGACAGAAAACTTTAGAGAAAGTTGAATTCTCAGGCTAGGAATGTCTCCTAAGCCAAAGTCAGAGCTCTTACAGGAAGGGAGTGGGAACCTGAGGCGATATCTGGGTGGATACACTTGAGTACCTTGAAATCCTGGATTTCCCTGTACTCTCTGAGTCTTCAGAATTGACCATTACCATTTAGTGGAAGATGGAGTTCCTCTGCTTAAAGATCATTTAGAGGTCTCTAAGGAGACAGACATCTTTAGGAAAATCTTCCTCAGGAGCTGTTCCCACTTCTCCTGCTTACTAGACCCATAACTTTGGTCAGATTTCAGCAAAATTAGACTGGAGAAGTGTTAGCTTGCTAAAGGAGGAGAGGTATTAAATACCAAAAGAGCTGCTGGACCAAGTTAACATGTACTGGCAGGATCCAAGAGATAGTGCCTGGAAGTGAATCCTGGAGCTGCTGGGGAGTCATATAAAGTTGGATAAGGGATGGTGTTTTGATATGGAGACATTTTTCTGTGACACAGGATTTAACACTCTGGCAAGTCTACCAAGAGGCAGTTTTAATACTCTGCTGAGATGGTCCTAAAAGATTGGGAAAAGCAAGGCCTTACATCAAATGTCAGCAAACTTTTTATGTAATGGGCCAGATAGTAAATATTTTAGACTTTTGAGAGTTATATGGCCAATATATAAACAAATGGGTGTGGCCAATAAATTAGGTGTTCCAATAAAACTTCACTTACAAAAAAAAAGGGGGCTAGATCTGGCTCAAGGGCTAAATTTTGCCAACTGCTGCTTTACGTTTAATAAAATAGAGGTGCCAGCACTTCTGTGGCAGATTATGAAGGAAGGAATTAAAAGATTCAAAAAGTGGGCATGCTAGAATGGGGCTACTACATAAGAGAAGGAGGAGACTTTATTTATTGTAACAATAAGCAATGTTGAGAGAGAACCAGTATCTTTAAGAAATGTTGAGGTGGCTGTCCTCTGTTTACTAGGGCTGCATCAGAGATGCTGTTACAGAACTGAGGATGATAGGATCTGGTGGTAGCCAGGTGGCAACACTTAACTGTCAGAAGCAAGGTGAGTATAGTTACCACAATGAGCAGAAGCTTGGAATGGCAGCCAGGAAGGCCTGATTCACAGGGATCTATGGAGGTTGTTAATATTATGTTCCTAGGGGCAAGATGGGTGGGCATATCACTTAATATAAGTATGCAATCAAAATAGATCACAAATGTGCAATCAGAAAGATGAGGGCAGCTTCCTTAATGGAAAGGCCAATTCCTTGCTTAGTGTATATACTGAGGCAATTCCTAGACATAGAGCCCATCTACTGAAGTATTAGCCAGAAATTTGTAAGAAAAGACTCAACAATACCATGAGTTTATAGAGTAGTGATATCCTCAGTCCTAAGAGACCTGCTGCTGCTTACATTGGTAACTGTATACTTTGGAGAGGGCTATATTATAACATTTCAAGGGCTTATGGATCTGGATTATTGTTGATCCAGATCCATAAGCCCTATTGATGCCTAGGGATTCAAAATCACTCGTTAGAGTAGAAGCATATGGGGTCAGGTAGAAAAATGAAGTCTTGGCCTCTGTTCATGTCAGTGTGTTTATTGGGGTTAGAGACTCACCTAGTGATCATTTCCTGTTTTGTAATGCATAATCAGAAAGAACATACTTCATTGTCACAGAACTTTCCTAGTGGTTCCTTGACCTTTAGAGTAAAAACTATTGTAGTCAGAGAAGTGTTTGAAATTGCCTCTGACCTGTCAAAATAAATAAAAACAATATCACTTTTAAGAGGTTGACAGATTAAAAATTTAAGGGATGCAGGGGTGGTAGTCATCATATCCCCAGTTAATTCACCAGTATGTTTCCTGTAAATGGATGGCTCATGGCAGGATAGTAGTGGAGTATTGCAAACTTAACTAATTGCAGCTACTGTGCCAAATATGGTATCTTTATGAGAACAGAATAACACAGCCTTGTTATGTGATATGAAACTGTTGAGCTCATAAATGCATTCTTTTCAATATCCATCAAAAATGAGGATCAGAAGCATTTCATGTTCACCCTGGATGGACAACAGTATACATTTGCAATCTTATCTCAGGGCTATGTTCATTTTTCTCTCTTTGTCACAATATAAACTGAAGAGAGCTGGGTTACATGGACATTCTGAAGAACACTGCATTGGTCCACTATCCTGATGATAGCTTATTAATTAGATCTGATAAGCAAGATATATGCCTTGGTAAGACACACCTGTTCCAGAGGGGAAGAGGGGAATTCTAGGAAGTTCAGGGTCCTGTCTCATTAGTGACATTTTTACAGGTTCCAGTGTCATAAAGCATGATGTAACATTTCATTCAATGTAAAGAACGAATCATTACAGTATACATTTCCTAACACTAAGAAAGAAGTACAGTACTTGGTGGGCCTGTTTGGGATTTGAAGGCAGTGTATTCTGTACTTGCGAGTATTACTGTGACCCATTTATTGAGAAGGCATACAGCTGCTAGTTTTGAGTGGATCTCAGGGCAAGAAAGGCCTCTGTAGCAAGTCCAGGCTGTGGAACAAGCAGCTCTGCTCTTGGGCCATACAACCTGGCAGAACATATGATACTTTCTAGCAAAGAAAAGCACTACTTAGAGCCTCTGGAAATCCCTAATAAAAGAATTTCAGCACAGGGTTCTGGTGCAAGGTCATGCCACCTGCAACAGAGAATTACCGTTTGAAAAACAGATCCCGGCATGTTAGTAGCTGTGGTTGAAGTTAAGTATCTAATCCTGACATGACAAGTGACATTCAGCCATAACTTTCCATCATGAACTAGATATTGCCAGCCTATCAAGTATTAAGTTTTGGCCCAGCAGAAATCTAGTATAAAATGGAAGTAGTAAATCCAGGATGAGGCTTGAGCAACTTCAGAGAGCAAAAGTCAGTTGTATAACACTTAACACTAATGTCACATACCAGTGTGTCACCAATGACTCTCCCTCTGCTCACATCTACAGCCTCTGAGGGTTTCTTACAAATGGCTGATGGAAGAGGCAAAAGCTTGTGCTTGGTTCACAGATCAGTCAACTTGACCTGTGTTGTGAGTATAAACTGAAAACAGACTGGTAATCTACCACAGTCACATGCAAATGTGGGACTAAATGACAGTGGTGAGAGGAACTCCTTTATATAGGCAGTTATTCAGTGATTTAGTGATCTGGCTGAGTAACTTTGTTGAAGTGAGAAGTTGCCTGAGGTAAGATATCCCCAGACTTGTGTTAATGGTGAATGTCTTAGCTAGTTGGAAATATGTAAACTCACGGGCAATAGTGATTGACTGAGTTCATTGGTCAGGAGCTTAGAAGGAGCAAGATTAGGAGGTCAGTAATAAAAATGTCTAGGGAAGAGGCATATGGTTTGAACTATAGAAATTGGTACAAATTGTAAGTCACTATGTATCATGCCTTAATGCAGAAAAGACACTTAACAACTAATTGGACAAAACAGATGTCATCCTTCCTCTATCCTCAGCCGCCTTGTGCAATGGGTTTTTGAATGGAGTGGCCATAGTGGAGGTCACAGAGAGGGACTCTTTATATGGGCCTAATAGCATGGATACTCTCTGACTCACAAAGGTTTATTAGACTACTGTTGTTACTAATATCCAATCTACCAACCACCAAAAACAATGCTGAGTTCCTATTAAATTGATATTTCCAAAGGAGACCAAGCAGCTATTTGGGGGAAAGTTTTACTTGGCTCTACCTTCTTACCCTAAAAGGAACAATGTGGTTCATTCTGACAGGATTGTTTTATATTTCAGAGAGGGTTGACATTTTCTGCCTTGGCCAGAATCACTACCTAGGTGTTCATAAAGTATCTAATCTATTGACATGGGATCTAACGTAATATGGCCTTGAATAAAGGCCAAATTTATGGCAGAGCACATGACTATCAGATCCACTAGTCCTACTATATACCACACCATCCTAAAACTGGATGGCCTGGTAGAGGAGTTGCATTGCCTCTTCTTAGTTAGAGTATCAAATTGGAGGTGATACCTGAGAGGATGGGGTGCCATCCTTCACAATGTGATTTGCACATTAAACTGATGGATATTATATATTGCTATATGGGTTTAAGGTTTAAGGAGTGGGAGTAGAAGTGGCTGTATTAACCATCACTTCCATTGACCCACTGAGGAATTTGTGCTTCTCATTCTTGCAACTATAAGCTCTGTGGGTCTGGAGGCTTTGGTTCCCAGAGGGAGGACTCTTCCTCCAAAAAACACAGTAAGAATCCCAGTAAACATTTGTTGTATGCTCATTTAGAGACTTATGCCTGTAAGCCAGGAGGCTAAGAAAATAGTTACATAATGGTAGGATAATTGACGTCAGTCATCATAAGGAGGTGTAGGGTGTTGTTAGGGGCATGGAAAATACTTGTGTTACTAGGTTCATCCATTTTGGCATTTTTGGTTTTCCTATGTCCAGTTTTTAGTGGAAATGCAATAACAGCAACACCAGCCTGATAATGACATGATCACTAGGGATGAGGGCCACCAAGCAAACCAATGCTGGCTGTGGGGGAGGAACTCAATAGGTAGTGGAGGAGGGAGATTACAAACTGGGAATCAACTGCAGCAGTCAGGATTGTAGTCTGATCTATTAGACTTCATCTTGCAGTCCTCCCTGAATTTTAAATAATCTAAATGTGCTTGGAAGGAGTAAAGAACATGAGAATCAAGTGGGTCTAAGCAGTGTGAGGGGTGGACTATAGTGGGTGTTGTTGCTGAGGCACTCAGATACTCTTTAAGGGAAAGTCTTAACAACTAGCTGCTGAGAATGTCGGCTGCTAATGGCTTCCAGTTGCCTCCTTCTCTGCAGCTCTGCCTTTGGCTAAATGGGAACTGAACCCTCTTTCTTGGGGGATGTTTATTCTCCACAGAAGGCTGACACAGGGACAGATATGTGACTTTCTTGTTTTCAGAAGGGAACAAGTCTTTGGTGTAGTTCTTGCTTTAGACCTCCCTGTGGGATCAGGCTGAAGCTAGACACCAGCTGAAATGATAGGTCTTTTTATTGTTTAGGCTCCCGTTCTTACTCTTCGACTTCTGATATAATAATTTGTAAATAGCTGAACTGAAAGGAAGAGATAGCATTACCGGTTCTACTTTGCTTACCTTATTCTCCTCCTGATATCATTTTCTCAATAAATAATTGCACAAGAATCCTTATCACAGGCTCTCCTTCTAGGGAACCTCACCTAGGATAAGATATAAAGCAAACTTCCAAGAATCTTGATGGTTACTAATTCTGAACAAAATTTGTTATAACCAAAGGATTTCTTAGTAAGAGAAGGTTTGATCCAAGAGCTATCCCAAAGATATGTATACACACACATGTACATAGATGTGTGTGTATCTCTGTGTGTATAAATCACAGATATTTTGTATATTTCAATGGGTTAGTAAGCCAAATTCCTGCTCCCCAAAATGGCCTTGGAACCTTTACCTTTTAGCAGCCAGGAAAAATGAAGTTTCAAGTCCTGAGTGGTGGGCATGCCTATTTCAGTGACTTGTGGGCACTTGTATCTTCTTCTTGAAAAGGAATGCAGGCTGTATGCCTGCTTGGGAGTGCCGGGATGAATGCATGACTCAATCATATGCCTTGGAAAAGAACCCGTAGGCACATGGCCTGCTGAGGAGGGAGCAGGTGAAGCAGTTTTGATTTACAAATGTACTTTGGGAAGATTTTATATTAGGCAATAACTAGGACCTTCAAACTAGGCCTGGATCTAATTCTTTGGACTTGGATAAGTGGACTTTTGCAATTAGAGATACTATATTAGTACAGTAATTTTTAAATAGCTGAAATGAAAAGGAGAGATAAGATCATCTTCCTTGCAGACAGAGATGCATGTATACTTTTAAAGTCATGATAATGAGAAAAGATACCCAGTGACTTGCAAAAATCAACATCTCAGCAGGAATAAACAAGATAGATCAGAAGATGTGAATCTGAAAACTGTCCAGAATAAAAAAACCACTTTATTTGCAGGCTAGAAGCTTTACTGAAGCCACATGTGTGGTGATTGAAATATTTGATAAATGTCAGTGAATCTGGTCCAACATTTTAGTACATTTGGTTTAGTTTCATTAACTATTTAATTTTGAAGTTGGCTTTGTCAGTAATCTCTCATATGCCAAGAATATCAGAAGAAAACTTAGACAATTGATTTTATCTAATCATAAATACAAGTTGCTTGCACCCTTTTCTGTGAAGGCAGCGATGCTTCAAATCTCTTGGGGGATCTCTCCACCTAGTTACGTAGGGTGAGGAGAATAGATGAAAAAAATGTCAAAGAAAGGCTTATATGGAGCATGAATAAGAAGTCTTCTCAGGAATGGAGAGGGGTCCAAGAGAGCAGTGTCTGAACATTTGTTTCAGATGGGTGAAACTTTGCAGCATAAATAAGGAGTTGTGGGCTCCAGTCTTTATAGATTTCACTCACTAAGGGCCCAGTGGAATTTCTTTCAGGTCTTTGAAATCCTTTCTCCAATAGCATTCCCTTCAAGTTCAGCTGTATGTGATGGCCCTGTTATTCCTTCCTACTGTGACTGTTTCTCACATACTTGACTAAGAAAATATCACTGAGGGGGATCTGTGTGTTAAGATTCCCCTGTCCTCTGAGTCATCCAGTACAGGTCGGAGGTTTGGAACCTGGACAGGATCTGATCTAGGCAAGTGATAAACTGACATGAGAAGACTTGGCACTCAGGTCTATGGAAGCACCCAAAAGGATGGACACTTCCCCAAACCCCAAATGCTCCTGAGAGCCAGCAGATCTGGACTGGAAATCTCACAATAAGATGATTTCCCATGAAATTTCTGGCACTTTATGTTTTTCATCAGGTCATTAATGTTATGAGAACAGCTTTATATTTTTTCTGTTTTATCTTATATATTTAAGTTTGTCCAGTTCCAGTTTGGGTCTTGGCCCAAAGCCAGATACTCAAAATGGGAAGACATTGAAAGAAAAGAATATAATTGATCGTTTTGGAAGAGCCCAGAATTCTGTAGAGATTGTGGTCTAGGAGATGCCATGGGGTGTTCTTACATTTGTAGGCTGGTTCCCTCATCTTTCTCACAATGGAAGAGATGCATACAGATGGTGGTTCTGACAGGCATCCGGCTGAATGCCTGTGCCGGAGTCATCCCTGAGAAGTGATTGTTTCAATTGAACAATGTTAGACAATGTTATTCTAAGAGAAGAATCTCAACTGGCACATGGATATTGGCATCTATAAGGATCTTCCTTTTCGACTTTTGACTTTTTAAAAGTCTCTGAAATAAATAAAGAAGTTTATAGATGTTGAAGGTAGCAAGTACTCTTTAATGAATGTAATCAGCCCCTCATTTCATCTACCAGAAAGTCCAAGTAAAATAACTATGCAATGGGGGCACATTCTTATTTTTCATTGCAAATAAATTCTACTTTTCTCTATGGGTTACTGTAAAATCCTAAGGCGTATGTTTATTGGTTCAGTCTTTCAACATGCATTTTCTGAGTGCTTACTCTTGGACATTGCAGTAAATTCTGGGGTTACAAATATGAATAAGATATAGATTGTTGCCCTCAGAGCAGAGCTGACTTCATGGGTGTGCAGCCTTTGCAGAGGCACATGGCTCCACTCTTAGAGGGCCTGATGCTTGGCTTAACACTCAGTTGTCACTGTCTTGGAATTCTTAAAGATTTTGCAAAGAGCCCTGCATTTTCATTTGTACTGGGCCTTGCAAATTATGTAGCTGGTCCTGCTTCAGAGATTTGTTTGATAAAAAAAATTTAAATAAATAACTAGAATACAATAATATCTCCACAATGTGAATGTGGATATAAACAACAACAAACACATACCAAGTGCTGTGTTGTGTATCCCCAAAGGTGCATTTACATGTGCTTGTAGGAGGTCATAGATTTTAATTTAGAATGTATTATTTTGGTGAGAATTTGGATACAAATAACTATTATTGTTTTGCTAAGACACTGCAGTGTCAGAGTTGTAGTAATTGGCATGATTAATAGTCCAGAAAAGCCCATAGCACACAGCTAGAGATATGTAACATAAAGTTATGTTGAATAACTTTACTTCTAACTTGTCACACATGAAAATTACTTCCCTTTGCCTATCATATGGAGCAAGCTTTGAGGGGAGGGGATCGAGAATAAGATACAAAGGAGTGTGTGTGTGTGTGTGTGTGTGTGTGTGTGTGTGTGTGTGTGTTTAAATGTGCACTTAAGCATTTCAGCTGGGGACAGACAGATAAGACAGTTGCTTTGAGTTGGTAATAAGTATATTTTGCTTTGAGTTGGTAATAAGTATATTTTAGTAATTTCAATTACCATATATAGGAATATAGTATTCCATGTTTTGTATTCTAATTAGTTTCTTTGGCAAGTTAACAACAATAGCCCTTTGTCTTTTCATCAAGTTGGTGGATTCTTTTTTGTAGGAAGCAATTTAAATGTCAGAGTTGAGCACTGGAATACCAAAAATTTCTATTTTCTTCTAAGATTTTTTGAAGCTGCAGGCATATAGGTTGTCTTTAAAGATTTTTTTACTAGTACATGATGTGAGAAATTAAAGTGTTTTTAATCATAGAAGTTTCCCTTTCGTCCAACAGTTTCCGTTTTTAAACACTAGGCTTCCTTGCTCATCATCCTCTTAAAAAAAAAAAAAAAGCAGCCAACCCAAATACCAAATGGAAGAATTTCCATGCCATTCAGAAGAGAAGAGTAACATTCCTGTTTGTTTGCTTGCATTTATTTTAAGAGGATTCACCTGAGCTTTAGTCTACACATCCAGGATTATGTTTGGTAAAAGGAGACATTGGATTTTGAGAGAGTAGCTAACTGAGAAGGAAAGGCAGAGGCCTTGGTGATGGGCCTAGGTAAGTCTTCAGTTTATAAACCTAGGGGCTTAGGCAGAAGAAAAGAGATACAGTTAGGTACATGGGACTGTTCAGTTTTGGTAACACTCATGACAAAATGGGCATTGTCCCAAGTTAAAGCAACATCGGCTGATCCAAGTTAAGAAGGGAGATGTTTTGCAAAGATAAAGTCTTGAGGAAAGGAACATAATGAAAAAAAATTCCTAAAAATTCAACATAGATAAATCTTACAGAATGTTATTATGTAACACACTGAAGTGTGTCTGTGCAGGCAAATTCTTGGAAAATAAATCAGTATGAATAATTTTTTACAGTCTGCATATCAGAAAGATGATAGATTAAAGTATGTGTTTATTTGAATAGGCCAGGAGTATCTGTTCCAGTTCCATAGATAAGTGTGTACAGGTTTGTGGTTTGTGGTTTTACAATCAGGGTGCCCAGAGGGAGTAGCACAGCTGGGGTGGTGGCTCTATGACCTTCATCATTATCACCCTCATTATCATTAGGCAACAGGGACACTGTACATTTTGGAATACTGAGCCCCACAAGTGTGATAAACACCCACCTGAGTGTTTTCAATTCTCTCAGACTGCTGAGGTCACTCTGTTCAACTCCAGTGCCAACTAGGAAACCAATATCCCTTACCACATGCCTTATCTACAAAAATTTCTAAGGATCTTGGGGTTGTTATTTCTTTTCATTACTGCTCTGAATCTCGCCTTATGTGACTGCTGCTCTCTCTTCCTCATAATAATTTGTACCAGTCTGGACACTGCCCTGATTATTTCAGTTCCCCAAAGTGCTAATAATAAAAGGTTGATTATGTGGCAGACTTTTACTTTGAAGGTATTTGCTATGGACTGAATGTTTGTGTCCCCCCAAAATTCATAATTTGAAACCCGAATCCCCAGTATGCTGGTATTTAGGGATGGGGCCTTTCAGAGGCAATGAGGTCATGAGGATGTGGTCCTCTTGGTGGGATTGGTGCCTTTATAAGAGGAGACACAGAAAATCTGCTTCCTCTCTGCATGTATGCACTGAGGAAAAGCCCTGTGAGGACGTAACCAGGAAGAGGGCCCTCTCCAAGAACCCAACTGTGTTGGCACTTTTGTTTTGGACTTCCAGTCTCCAGAACCATGAAAAATAAATGTTTGTTGTTTAAGCTACCCAGTTGATGGTAATTTGCTATAGCAGCCCAAAGTAAGACAGTAATGGAGTGATTACATTTGTGGAAACAAAACAAGAAATAGAGTATTAATTATCACTGCCCTAACTTTTATTACCAGTTTCCTACCTTTACATGTTTTTTTTTGCTATCTATCTGACCTTAAATTTTGACTTCTTTCATCTTTTTGTCTCTAATCTCACTGTACCCGCCAGCCTCCACCCCCTCAAATTTTCATCAATTTTGTATGCAATCTGATTTTGCTTTATGCTTTTACTCTAAATAGGCATATGATCGAGCATGTTTTAAAAGACTTTCTACTGTCGATGACTACCATTTCGCAGCAGAAAAGTTTTAAGGGCCTCTTCTAACCTAAAATGCTTTCTACTATGGGCATCTAAATTTTAACAGTATGAAACAACATCAACAAAAACCTAGCAGAAGCTCTGAAATTTCATTTTTTTTAACTTGATCAAAACTTTAGACAAAATTTCTTCTCCTTGGCGAAGCATATATTAAACACAAATGATCCTTGTAGTCTTAATGATAACAAAATGAAATAATCCGGTGTAAACTGGATAAATAGAAGAATCTATTCGTACAAAAAACTTTAAGCAACTATTGAAATCAGACTTTGTGCTGGAGACTCTCACATGTACCACCTCTAATTTTTATCCCTTATCCATGATTTTACTTTTAGTGGTTTCATTTTTATCCATGGTCAACTGCAGTCCAAAAATATTAAATGGAAAATTTTAGAAATAAATAATTCATAAGTTTTAAATTGTGTGCCATTCTGAATAGTATGATGAAATCTCATTCCATCCTGCTCTGTCCCACCTAGGACATGATTCATTCCCTTATCTATCATGTCCATGCTATATATGCTACCCTGGTAGCTGACTCTGTTATCAGGTCAGCTGTCATGGTATTGCAATGCTTGTGTTCAAGTAACCCTTAATTTGCTTAATAATGCCACATTCACATAACTTTTATTGTAATAGAGTGTTATAATTGTTCTATTTTATTATTAGTTATTGTTAATTGCTTACTGTACCTAATTTATAAATTAAACTTTATCATAGATATATATGTATAGAAAAAACGTAGTGTATATACGGTTTAGTACTATCTGCATTTTCTAGCATTCACTTGGAACCTATTCCCTGTGGATAAGGGGAGACTACTGTATTTAGTTTAACAATTTAATAATCTTTTTAATTTTGTATACTCTAAAATGATCAGGATTTCAGTTTGGACTCACACTATCTAAATCCACAAACAGTTATACATAATCCAGAATGCCAGAATTTTAATTTCTAATGGGGCACATTCATTCCTAATGACCATAATTTTTGTGTACTTCACTCTCAGTGACTTCTTCTTCCTAGAATGTTTTTGAGAGTCAAACAATTATGTAATTAGAAAATAGGAAGAAGGGTTATTTGGGGACATTTTACCTAAATTCAGAAAACCGTGATGAACTATTACTACCCCAGTGGGTCTTCCAAGGAGATTTTTTCAGTGCAGGCCACCCTCTCTTCCTTGCCACATCTTTTCTTAAGATCAGTTAATATTACCAGTTAATATATAATCAAGTCATTAATTAGTTCATGGAACTGAGAAAGAGTCTATTTTTTAGAATGCTGGGTTACCTTCAAATCATAGTTTATGTAGGTCACAGGGGAAACAGTTAAATGACCCACTCAGTGTCACAAGGATAGCAGATGCCAGTCTTTTTGCTTTTGAACCACAGAGGGAGAGCTACTGTTTTGTTAACTAAGAGGGCTACAACATGAAGAGCAATTCTCAGGGATAAATGAAGTCAACATGAGTGAGCAGCATCTTGATTTATAAGCAATATAAAATGATTAAGGTGTAATTGGAACACAAAACATCGTTAAATGTGTATTTACAGTTTGTTCCATTCTACTCTTATTAGAGAGAAAGATTCTTACCCTTTGCATCAGATTCTGGGCTCCTTTTTGGGTTAGAGAACCTTAGTAAGGGGCAAAGCTGAGAAAAAAACTAAAAAGAAATCCAAAAGGCTGAGTTGATTTACTCAAGAACTGGGGCAGGGGTGAGGAAGAGAAGCAAAAAGCTTTTTGGGCTTAGTGTCAGGGAAGATGCTTTTTGTTGCAGAATGGCAAGTGAGAAGCAAACACTAAAAGACTCTAGAGCAACTTCAACAAAGAACTGGAGAGCAGAAAGCAAGAGTTGAAAAATTGTCGCTTTGCGTTACAAATTAGATTCTTTTTATTAGTCTTTGCATGATGCAAACAAAGAGTAGAATTATTCTAATTACTCTTGGTCACTTTACTGGACTGTTTCTTTGAGTGAGACACGTTGACAAGGCTGGGTCACTTGGAGCCCTGGACTTTAGTTGGGTAACAGTTGGAGGAAAATCACCTTGCTCTTGAGGACTCATTCATTTGGATTAGGGCCATTTTCATGGGTGTGTGACCAGCATAGGTCCCTGTACTCAAATGACCCTATGTTTTCCAATTGTAGTCCTGAAGTTCTTTTTTTTTTTTTTTAATTAAATTTATTGGGAGGTAATATTGGTTAACAACATTATATAATTTTCAGGTGTTGAAATTCCAAATTTTATTTTGGAATTTGTGTTTTGTAAGTGAAGTGGGATGAGACAATGGAGCATGGCTGTAGAGGAGGGGTGGTTAGAGGCAGGTGACATCTGGGAATGGGGTGTGTTGGCAGTGTCCCAGCACTGGTGATCTGGGTATTAGGTGGCACAGCAGAGCTGAGCCTCCTGCTCACCCTGATCCAGGAACTGAGTGATTCCTGGTTCAGAGGTTTAAAAGTTCTCGAGGTCACTCATCTGCCCAAAGCTGGGCCAGTTAGGAAGGGGAAAGTTCCTGACTCAACTTCCCTCTGGAAGCTAGTGGGAGGGGGAACCCAGCAGCTTGGGATCTGAGGCAGTGCATGCTCATGTTCCATGTCACAGGACAGGGTCCCCAGGTCCTGGGACATCTGCTCTCTGCTGGCAAATATCCTTGAGGCCTGGAGTTTTTCCTTGACGGGCTCTGTGTCTTTGAGCACACACTTTTTCTACTTCCAACCTTCCCAAATCTGACTTGGAGTTTGTCTCTTCTGGTAAGCTCAGACTGCCTCTGTGGATGAACCACTAAATATCAACTGGGTAATTCTGGTGATTCCCAATACCAGTTAAATACTCTAACATTTCCATTTAAAACTGTCACTGTACAATATAAATATAGATGGCAACAATTCATGCTAATAATTAAAATTTTTCATTTTTATTTAGGAAGACATTAAATAACAAGTAAAAACATGACAAAGTGAGAAAGAGACATCATTGGAAGAAAGAACAAGGCTTTATATTTTAGTACCTTTGGTAGCTTCCCCACCCCTGCTTTTTGAACAAGGGGCCCTGGTTTTACATTTTCCACTGGGACTCACAAATTATGTAGCCAGCTTCCAGGAGGGAAAGTTGTAAGACATCATTGCTTAGAAGAAGGGAGAGGGCTGGCTGAAATTGATTCTGGCTTTAGATGAAATATGCTTTACTGCTAGAAATAATGGAATTACTTTGTGTGGATAACATGTTGCAGAACAGAGGATCCCTCTAGGATTCTATAGTATGGCAGGTTTTATCTCAAACCATGGCTTTCTACAATGTATTCATAGAACTTCACATTTTCTGGGAAATGAACCATTCCATCAATTGCAGCATGGGGTGTTGCTTGAGTATAGGGGCCATTCGAGTATATTGGTACTTAGTTAATTTTCCCAAGACCTTTGCTTTTTTATATAGAACCACAACTCTAATTAGGATATTGTTTGTGAGGTTGTCTACTAAAACTTGTGTTCCACCTTCCTTAATGTAGATTGTCACTGCAAAGTGGAAAGCCAGCTGGGGACTGCATTTTCCAGTACTCCTTGAATATAAGTAGGATCATATGATTAGTTCTGGCCAATAAAAATTAAACAAAAATAAGGGATGTCATTTCTAGGCAAGGATATTTAAGAAATAGGTGTGCTTTTCTTGCTTCTTCATTTCTTTTTTGTGGGTCAGGTACAGAAGAATCCAAAGCATAGGTGATGGGAGAACCACAAGATGGAGTAAATCTCAGTTCTCCCATTGATACATGGAAGGAAGCTACCTGGAACATGCTTATTGAACTTGGTCATGTAATGACTTTGAAATAATCTTTTTCTGTGTTAAGGCTCTAAATTTGGGTGATTTTGTTATAACAATTAGCTGACTCTAACAGCTTTCATCTAAATCTGTAGTAGACTGATTTAAGTTTGTCAAGTAACCTTTAAAAAAATTGAATCTATGCTCTAATTTTACAGATGAGGAAATATACATCTTGGAAGTTACTTTCTCATATAAATGTAAATAGACTCTGGTAGAACCAGAGACATATACCAGAGTTCCTGTGTCCTAGTTCAGATCACTTTCAACTTTTGGTGATAAATTTTAAAGGGAAAATTTAATAATATTTCTCTATGACATACTTTTGGAAGTATTATTAGGTAGAGAACTGGAATAGCATTTTCTCCTTAAAAATCCTAATAGAACTGAACTCAACAACATATAATTTTTTATGTTGTTATATTGAGTATTATTTAATTTTGTTAATCACAAAATCAGACTTGTCCTTTAAATGTAATTTTAAAAGTTTCATAAAATTTGAATCTTTTGCTATGCATGTTTAATTTTAAATGAAAATCTGGAGAGAGCTTGATTCAGTTACCAGCGATTTTCTTTAAAGCAAACGCTGTTAGAACATAGTCATTAAAATCTCCCAAATGAAAAAAAGAAATGCCAGTTATGAATGCTATAGTTTATAATTGAATGGCATTTTTGGAGAATGCCAAGAGATTTTTATGAACTCCATCAAACAAAGAAATCAGATCAAGAAAGAAAAAAAGCACAAAAGTAAGAATATGAAAGTTCTCTTTCTGTTTGGAAATTGAATGGGGAAGGGTGAAAATAGTTTTGTGCTTCTGGGTTTTGGTAAAAATCTTGGTCAAAGAATACTTTTGTAGAAAGAGAATGTAATAACATGTTAGTATAAGTATAGAAAAATTATTTTGGGTGGGAAATAGTGACATGTAATGCATGTTGAGAGCGTGTCTCCTTTGGGAGGAAGGATTAGGAGATTTTCATCTTCTATGTTTAGTATTTCTGTAATAATATAATTTTAAGAATTAATAACCTTCTATAAACAACAAATCTTAATTTAGGCATAGCGACCTGCATCAGACCACACACATGTCAGTTCTACAAGGTATTGACTGAAGGGTTCTGAAAATCTGTTATATCTCATAGTTAAGGAAACTGTCAAAGGCAAGGTTTTAAGGCATAAAGTTGTCTTTTTGAGAGAATTTACAAAGTGGTGACATATGGTGGCTTCTATATACATAAATAAAAATTTGTTAGGATTGCATTTGTAATGTGGACATATTATCAGGCCCTTTACTCGTGTCTCTTTTCCTGGTTATTCAAACCTTCTCATAACTTTTATAGTTAACACTGGTTTTACTACATTCTTGGAACAGGGGTGGAGATGGAGACAGGAAGGAGGAGTATTAACAGAGAGAGAAAGCATTCTTCAAGGCAGGCCATGATCTGTAGAAAATATCTCAGAGGTGTATCTCTAAGGCACTCCTGTTCTTAATTTTTGTTGAAACCACGCACACCTCTTTGATGTACTGAGTCTAATAACACACATCTTCTTCCTTTCCAGCCAGCCATATGAACTTATTTACATCACACGTCTCTGTCAGAGGCCAGGAAAGATATCCGTACAGTAATTCCAAACACGGTCAAAAAAGGAAGTGGCTCGGTAGTTTTCATAAAAGTCAGTGACACCTATCAAATGGCATTAGAAATATTTAAGAAGGACTATTCACAATTGCTTCAAACTGACATGATAGTACCTGTCTCAGATGAAATTGCACATTACTGGATGGGCTTTTAAACATTCATTTGAAGTCATGCAGTCAGCAAGATAGTTTCAACTGCCCAGAAAAACAGATGTTTAGTGGTGATTGTGCTTTGAAAAAGAAATGAAGTCAAGGGTCTTCTATTGCTTTTGAGTAAGTCAAGCTGTCTAAAAAGCAAAACAATATAAATGAAAAACATTCTTTTATGTATTTTTTTACTCATAACTCACACTGTGTGTTTGCTGTCTTATCTAGTCATATAATTAGGAGAAAATCCTAAAAGCAAAGATGGTACACAGAATTGCCAGTAAAATCAGCTGCATACCATTAGCTGCCACTCACCTTGCTTTATTATATTAGAAGTAAACTGTTAAATATAAAAAATAACCATATGCTTGATAGGCAAGCAAAAGGTTATTAGCTGTTCAATTTATATATTAAACAACAATAAATGTGTCATCAAACATCAGACTTTGATGGCTCCATTTTTTTTCAAACCAAGTCTTCACAAAGAAAATGTTAAGTTCTCAAAATACTTTTCTTTTATTTCATCAATAATTCTTATGTGCTGAATTTAGATAAGCTCAATAGTGCTAGGAAGCATCTTGCTGTCAAAGCATTGATTTTGGCTCAGTTGCATTTTTTTAACAAACCTTAGAGTACAAGCTTCCAAAAAGCAACTTGTTCTCATAATCTGTGCCCCTGCAATATTTCAATCCAGCTACTTGGAGTGTCTGCCATTCATTCTCTCTATGTAGGAATCACCATCAGGGCTTCCTAAATGAGAGCAGGGGTTCACTCAGCATTCTTTCCTCACTTTGAGGTAACAGCAACTTTTCTTCATTGTTTGAGAGCAGCTCAATGTCATGATTAAGATGAGATCTACCAAGGACATAGGACTAGCACTGACTGTCCAAGGGAGTTTGGCCAACTCATTTGTATATCTGTACATATATATGTGTACATGTTGTATGTGTGAACATTTGTATCCATAGAGGAATAATATAGATTTACATAACACATTGATTTTAAAGGACCAATTAATTTTTAAATAGTAATGAATATATTCTTCATGAGTATACTGATTTCTGAGGTGCAACTTAATCCAATACTGTTTTGGCAGGCAGAGTGCTGACATCCAAAATCCTGTTTTAAGTCTTAGGCTGTTCCTCATGTGTTTCAAACAATATTCCATATTTTTAAAAAAAAATTAGAGCATTTCCTCAAAGATTGTATTAATAAGACTTTCTAAAGTTTGAAAACCAAAAATTTAAAATAAGCAACTGAATATATCCCAGTATGCAGATGTTTGGCATTATATGTTAAAATGCCTGTATTTTTGTAGAGAAACCCTCATTATAATGTTTGAAGTCAGGTAGCTATGGTCTATGTCAACTATGAAAATAAGCATTGTTTCATAAGTGACCTTGATTTTGCCCAGAGCATATAAATGATCAGTGTATGCTCAAAGGAATCAGGCAATGCACTTAATGGAAATCAGGTGTCATGCCTTAGAGATGTAAAGTAGACTCTCTTCATTGCCTCGACATGGAGTTTTATTTTTAGAAGAAGAACAAATTGCTATTGTTACCCATAGATACTAGTATTTTCTTGGATTAGGTTCCATTAAATGGTAAATATATGATGACTTGTCTTACTATTTTTTCTTACATCTGCCTTTTTTAAAATTTAATTTTTCTTACATCTTCCTTCCTCCCTTTGAATCTCCCCTTCATCATTTCACTAGCTATTTCTGCTCTGTTCAAGCTTCCAGACTTAGAGAACTAAGCATGGTGAGTTTCCTGAGTCCAATTCTAGGCTTTTAAAAAGAACTTAGACTGATTACTTTATCCACATTAATCAACAGTTAAGCTATTTGAAAAATCTTAATGGTGATCCTTTCTGCATCAGCTTCCACTGGTTGCCTGGCCTGAATGCAGGGAGAGCAGAGTGGATATAGAGAAAAGGATCCTTAAATCCATTTATGTACCAGCAACTATCCATAAGTGCAATAAACACTTTACTTTGTGTAAAAAATAGCTAATATCTATTAATTACTTGAATTATATAATTTAGTTCTCACAACAAGTCTAGATATTATCTCTATGATATAAAGGAGGTATCTGGGGACCTTGAGTGATTTAGTAACTTGTTCAATGTCAAACAGGTGGTTAGTGGCAGAACTGATTTGCACTCAGTCAATATGACTCCCAAGCTCGTAACTACCATACTCCATTACTTTCAGTTTGAACCATACAAAATTGCCATTTTTGTAGGTCGAGAACACTCAAATATTAGCAATTTCATGATTCAGCATTATTATTTTTAACTATTAGCTTATATAATATACTTATTTATTAAAAACATACTCAAATCTAATGTATTTTAGCAAGATGTATTTTCTCATAGTGCAGAAGTTGAAAATACAGCTAGTGTCATATCAGAAGTATCTTAGACTAGGTTTCCTAGATGATAGAGCTGGAGCTAAAGATCATGTTCTTTGGCTTTATTGGGAGATAAAAATCTCAGAACAACAGAGTAATAGAAAAAGAGATAGGAAGCAGGGAAAAAAGAAAAGATTATAGATTTCTCAGCCACACACACACACACACACACACACACACACACACACACAGCTGGTTCTGAGTATCTTCTTGTATACAGTGTTCCCAGGACAGTCTGTCAGAAAATGAAGACAAAAGGAACCATCTGTTGGTTCCTTCCCATTTCCTAACTCTCACGGGTCCAAGGTCAGCCTTTTCAGGTTAAGTTATTTTGTCTCTATGGGTGAATCTAACTCTTATCATCTGAGTCTGGAAGTTCTAGGAGAAGCCAGAATCCACCATGGGTTCAGTCTTACTGGGCCATGTCTGCTGTGGGTTCTGACACAGTAGGTTGACTGAAGGTGTTGCTGATACTCAGTTTCCCTCAGGAGCTCCCAAGACAACCCATAGTATTAGTATATGAGGCTAGGGAAGCAACAGCTGGGGCACTTGAGCAAGCAGTTGGGGCCCAGAAGTGAACAAAACAAATCTGAGAAAGGTCATAAACTAGATCTGCTATGGGAGAACTTCAATTTTATTTGAAGATTTGAAGAATTCCTGGTAATGCAAAAAGCTGAAAATCACAGAAAAAGTCTTTTTTTTTTTTCCTGTTAAGAGGTTGGTAATTATTTTCTACTTCTTTTTGGGGGATTGCCTTATTATTAATCTTTCCTAGTGAAATTATGAAGTTTAAACATCATGCTTTTAGAAATAATATGAGGGGACCCCCTCCCCACCAAAAACCAATAGCAAACAAAAAACCCATCTGCAATTGAGAAAGACTAATTAAGAATCTTATCTGATACAAGAAGAAATAGCTTCATTCACAAATATCCAGGGCTCATTTCTATTTGAAAAAAGATATTTGCAAATTTTTAAAGCCCTCCATAACCATTGAAAGAACAGCATCTTCCACAGTGGCCCCAAACACTGCTGTGTGGTATAGATCCTAAAAAGGCCTCAGTTCCCCAGATAGCACTTGACTTTGCCTATTACAATCATTGAGAGATAGCACCTTCCATGACTCAGTGCCCCTAAACACTGCTGCGTGGTGCAGATCCCAAAAAATACTTAATTCCCCAGACAGTACTTGATCACATTTCTATTATTGTTGGATAAATCCCACTTCAGTGTTGGCCAGAACTGACCTTTCATAGTTGATCCATTCTGAATAGCCCACGGCTTGAGGTCTTAGGATGTCAGCCAAATTGAAGGAAATATAATCCTAGAACACAGTGTATTGCTATTTTTTTTCTTTCATTAGATAGATTTTTAAGAGGAGCCTAAGGATGGGAAAGTGGGGAGGAAGTGAGTGGGGAGGAAGAAACAAGGGGAGGAGAGTAAAAGGCATTTTCCATAATCCCATGTTCTGGGGTTACCATTCTAGTGAACAGCCATCATGACAACTGTTGTTAGCATTGTTCATACTGCCTGACTCATTGATATTAGGACAGTCCCTTCAGGTGGAAAAAAATGACAAGAGGATGTGTTCTGTCTACCTAAGAAGGCTGAGTATCACGACAACAGAGCTACCCATTTTTAGAAAAATCTTGCTTGTGTTTTTCTTTTGTGAGCAAAACTCATTTTCCTCCCTAAGACATGCCACAGAACACAGAAAAGATGGAAAAGATTCCCACACCGGGGGGTTTGGTGTACCTGGATACCTCATTTACTTGGCATGTACCTTTCCCACATAGGAAAATAAAATTAATTCCCAATATTCTGCAGTGATATGACAAGCTATAGCAAGTTTATAGTGAAAACTTAGACAATATATTATTTTTCCTGTAATTTTTCCCACCCCCCAAAATGATACTGTTTATTTGAGGCCTTTTTACTTCCTCTGTGTCCATTAATTTACTAAAATTATTAGGAGCACAGAAATAGTCCAAATGCACACAGGTTGAAGGAAAAGACTGAAACATCTGGCTACAGTTGTTGATCAACCTGTAACAAAAATTAAGTCCTAGAAATAGCTTGGGTCAAAGTACTGGAATTTTTATATAAAATCCCAACTCGTTGGAATCATTTAACTCAATTCAACATTGTTGTTGTTATTTTTAACACTTGATGACTGGCCATTTGTGGGTAATCTGGAAGAGAAGAGAAGGTGTCCAACTCTGTCATTGTCTTTGAGTGAGTAAAGCAACATACAGGGTAAAATTAGTGACTGTTACAAGGGAAATGGGTCACTCTTCTACATTTCCAAAGCAGTTCATACTTTTCTAAGACTCTCATTTTCCAACAACCATGTGATGTAGATGGGTCAAGTTTTATTTTCTTCATTTTACAGATCGGAAAACTAATATTCCAAGGGAATACTTGATTTGCCTAAGATGATACAAGAAGTAAGTCATGTACTGAGACTTAAATATGAATAAGATATTATATTTTTTTTTAGTGTGGGACTTCAGTGGTGATAGATACAGATGTTATGAGCCACAGGGTAGGACATGACCACTTAGACAAAGCTACATATGTAAAAAGTAGAGAGGTTAATGGCAGCTATTATGAATCATGCTAAGTGAGTTATTTCTTCTCCTAAAGCTTGAGGTGCTCAGCCAGTATTTCAAAATTCCAGCATTTCCTTTGCTAAAAAGAGGCATAAAAATATGAACAGATAATTTATGTACTCTGTGTGTGTGTAGGCACATGTACATGTACATACATCTGTTCAGTAAGCCCTTACATATATTTTTATGTCTTATCAGTCATCTACTTTGTGCCAGACATTATTCTTGTTACTAGGAGTACAATGCTAGGCAGTAATAGAAGAAATAATAATAAAAGAAATATATATTCAATTCATAATAAGATACAACTTTTTTGTCTCTGGAAAACAGCATCATAATGGACACTTATATACCACTTGTGAAAACATAAGGTGGTACCAGCTTTTTGGAAATACATATCTAAAGCATGTAAAATGCCAAATATATTGGAATTTTGGCAGAGTTGTGAAACATCCTGATACACTCAGTGGTTGTTAGTATTTTTGGAATGTTCAGGATGTTCAACCAAACTTTCAGAAAGGCATTACTGTCTTGGACTCTATTAAACAAGTGGTGAGATCTCCAAAGCCACCAACTTGGAGGCTC
The DNA here is from genome assembly GCA_004027375.1 of Macroglossus sobrinus. Taxonomy (NCBI): domain Eukaryota; kingdom Metazoa; phylum Chordata; class Mammalia; order Chiroptera; family Pteropodidae; genus Macroglossus; species Macroglossus sobrinus. Next base: position 359,828 of record PVKZ01001290.1, on the reverse strand, counting down.
ATGATCCCCTTCCTGAAATCTTTGGGAATTAGACATACTCAGGCCCATTTTCTGGGAACATGTGACCTAATTGTGTTCAGTGAACTGGTCAGTGTCAGCAGCAATGGAGGTTCAAAATCAGACTCAGCAAGGAAGATAAATTTAGGGACTAATAGAAAACAATTGGTGCCCTACTTAGTTACTAAAAAAACAGGCAAATTAAAGAGATCTTTGCATAAGATCATCCCAAAGCTTGGGTGCATATCTTAATACTTCAGGGGAGTTCTGCTTTAGCTGAGTACAAATCAGCCTTGGCAATCTGGCACAGGCTGTATTTCATCTTGCTTTCCATTTCCTTTATCTATATACCCAAGATACCTACCAGTGGAGTATGAAAGGCTGTAGACAAAGTGTAGCATTCTAACATAGAAGGACCATTGTAATCTATGTGTCATTCTTGATAAAATTGTGATGATCGGTGCTTTAGCTATGGAAGTCCTTTTTCTATAACAGAGATTATAATTAAAAGATAGAGGAATATGAGTAGTGGCATTTCCTTTGCATGATGTAGAGCTCATGAGTTACTTCAGTTGTTCATTTAAATGCTATTTTTAAAACAGGAAAACAGATGGTTAAGAACAAAACTCACTAGTTAGGTAAATCACATTATACAAAAGGAGTTAGGTAAAATGAATAGTCATGATTCTAAGATCAGAGAAATTAAAGTGTAAACCTAAAATTCTTAAAAATTCCAGCAATGTAATCTTAATTAAGAATTATGCTCTAATTCAATGACTTGAATTTCAGAGCTATAAATGAAATATTTTCTTTTGATAAGTATTGCAATTTGATATAGAAAATACTTTCTTTTAGAGACTATATCACAATAACAACCTAACTGTCCATTGATGGGTGAATGTATAAGGAAAATGTGGCATATATACACAAGGGAATATTATTCAGCCATGAGAAAGAAGGGAACCATGCTTTTTGTGACAATGTGGATTGACCTTGAAGGCATTATGCTAAACGAAATGTCAGAAAACAAATACTGTACAATTGCACTTATATGTAGAATCTAAAAAAGGCAGATTCATAGAAATAGTACAATGGTGGTTGCCAAGGGCTGGGAGGTGGAGGAAACAGAGATGTTGCTCAAAAGGTATAAATAAATAAGTTCTGGGGATCTAATGTGCAGCATGGTGATTATAGTTAACAGTACTGCATCATATACTCGAAAGTTGCTAAAAGAATAGTACTTAAATGTTCTCACCATACATACACAAAAGGTATTTATGTGAGGTGATGGAAGTGTTAAGTAACCTTATTGTGGTCATCATTTCTCAATGTATAAGTGTATCAAATCATCATATTGTACACCTATGTTACACAATGTCATATGTCAGTTATATCTCAATGAAGCTAAAGAATAAATATTGTATTTTAACAATATCATAATTTTAAAAGATTGTATTTATAAAAATAGAGAAAAATGTATCCAAAAGAGACAACCTAATAAGCTATATATGAAGTATTTTACATTGGAAAATATGTATTCAAAATAGAAAATTAGTATGTCTGTGCTTTTGGATTCATTAATCAAAGCTTTGAAATTCTCAAAAGTTAGCAAACCAGAAAGTGAGACATAAAATGCAAACATTTTATAAACATCATGTTATATAGAAACAGCTATAAATACATGTGTGTGTGTTTTTTTTAAACTATGAGTTTATCACCTATGGGTTTATAACCATCATGATCTGATCCACAAACTCAGGTACCAGGAAATCCAGTCTCTCCTGCTTCCCAATGCCAGGTGAATTAGTTTATGCCTGTCATTGGTGCTTACCTTCATGTGCTATCATTGTTATAGACTGTTTCTCCAATGATTGCCAAAGGCTTGTGATATCTCAGTAACAATGGTTCCTTGAGAACCAGAAGTGTTCCAGACTAGCAGAAACATTACTACAAGATGACAATTTTTTTTCTTACTGTCCCAGTGAATCATCAGTAGCATTCCTTTCTTATTTAAAAGTGTCATGGTTTAAAAGAAAAATTACCTGGTCACTTGAGCGTTAAGATTACTGTACAACCAGTTCACACTGCAGCTGCTTTTTCCTCAAATTGTACTCACTTAACTAGAGTGATTGTTTGCAGAGAACTGCCAGCATTGGCTGAGTTGAAATTAGCTTCTATCTGTGAATCCTTAGACATATGTGTGAGACTAAATCATAAGCTTAGACTCCTTCCTTCCTAAGGAGAATATTATTTTGGAAATCTCATTGCTCCTCTTACTGCTTCTGGGCCTTGTGATATTGATTCACTCCAGTGGGTCTTCCTAACTTCAATACCAGTTTGAAGTCTGCACCCTAAAAGCTTCTGGACTCACTATGAAAAGGGATCTACTGCATCCACTGTGATCAGCCTCTCATGCCAGCTCTTTGATACGACACTCAGGTGACACTTTACAGAACAATAAAAGATCACTTTCTCTAATTTAAAACAATACATTAGTCAACAATAAAAGGAAAAATAACCCAATTAAAAAATGGGCAAAGGGTCTGAATAAACATTTCTCCAAAGATGTACAAATAGTCACAAAGCGTATGAAAAGTTGCTCAGCATCATTAGCCATTAGGGAAATGGAAATCAAAACCACGGTGAGATACTACCCATACCTGTTAGGATGTCTATAATAAAAACTCAGATGATAACAAGTGTTGGTAAGAATGTAAAGAAATTGGAACCCTCGTTCATTCCTGGTGAGACTATGAAATGGGGTAGCCAGTTTGGCAGTTTCTCAAAATGTTAAACTTAGTATTATCATATGACCCCACAGTTCCACACCAAGAGAAGTGAAAATTTCTGTCCACACAAAAATATGTATGTAAATGTTCATAGCAGATTATTAATAACAACCAAAATGTGAAAACAATCCAAGTATCCATCAACTGACAAGTGGATAAATAAAGTGTAGTATATCTATGCAATGGAATATTATTCAGCCATAAATAAGAATGAAGTACTGATTAATGCTACAACATGGCTGAACCTTGAAAACATTGTGCTTAGTGAAAGAAGCCAGACATAAAAGGACAGATAATCTGTGATTTCAATTATATGAAATGTCCAGAAAAGGAAAATCTATAGAGATAGAAAGTAGATCAGTTTTTCTCAAGGGTTGGGAGGAGAGAAAATGGAGAGAAAACTGTTTGTTTGTTTGTTTGTTTGTTTGTTTTGAAATTGACAAAATATTCTGGAATTAGATAGTGGTGATGAATGTACAACTTTGTGAACATACAAAACAACTACTGAATTGTACACTTTAAAAGGGTGAATTTTATGATATGTGTATTATATTTCAACTTAAAAATATGTTACTTTGAGTTTTTGGATAACAGATTTAGTTCAAGACATGAGTTATGATTATTAATGAATTTTTTGGAGATGATATTAAACCAAGAACTAGAGAATGAGAGATATATTCTGCATAAGGTCAACTTTACCACATGTCCCTTCACCCTGCTCCCCCTCACACAACATACATCCTACAGATTTTGTATGATACTTTTATGCTTTATTCTTATATAATGTAATTACTTCTTTTAAGATTGTTTTATTCAAGTAATGTCACTGTAACATAAAGACTTTCTTTTAAAAAATCTTATAAAATAGGTAAACGCGTAAGATTTCTTATTATCATTTATTTTTCATAGGGTCTCCATTAAATGGTGATATTTTTGTGATTTAAAATATGATGATAGTCATAAAAATTGTTTTGAATATACCTTAAGAAATATGTGACAGAAGGTCACCACTGTATCAAAGTCAGTCTCCTGAAAGAGTTGGAAACTGGCTTGCAAAGGTATTTGGTCTGGATTTGCAGAACATTTTGAAAATCAAAAAACTTTATAAAAATTCTGAATTTCTTCTTGAAAGAAAAGTATCACAAGGCCTGGTAATGCCAACCCACTTTCTTCCAGGAAAAAAGTAGATTGCAGCTAAGAAGCAGCTGTTCTCAGTGGATGCGGGCATTCAACCTCTACTTCACCACAGTTCCTATTATTTCCTATTGCATCTCAAATGCTGTAGGCATTTGAGTTTAGGACTTCATTTTAACATTTGAGTTTATCAGAATTCTTTTTTTCCCCTCTTTTATTTCTGTTTGTTCCTCTCTTTCTTTACTCCTTCCCTCTGTTCCTTTCCCTTTCTTTATTCCTCCCTCCCTTTCTTTCTCTTTCCTTGTGCATGCAAACTTGTGTTTGTCACCTAATTAGCTCATATTTAAAGAATGGATTTAGGCTCATTCATCCCTTATTTTTTGGTCAGCATAACCCAGCTTAGGTGAAGCCAAATATACAGTAACTCCCCAGTATGGTTTCCCAGGGAGATTTATCCCTTTCTGTATTATATTAAAATATTTACAACTTTTATTATAATGGTAGAGATAAAGGCATTTCCATTTTCTCTCCTGCTTTAACTAGATCAATCATGCTAATGACTTTCTGTTATATTATCTAAGTAGATGCACAAAACAGAGGCAGTGAGAGCTTGTAGAGGCCAATGAGTTTAAGAATACTGGAAAATTTTCATAGAGAAAGATGGGCTGTCCTTTAGTTAGGAAATACATTTTTCACATTTCTGGTTTAGTAAGACAAAGGACACTTATATGTGAATCTAACATGGTCACACATTCAGTTTTTCTGGAAGGAGACTCTGAAACTGAGTTTAGTGTGTGGCATTATTACTGAGGAGTGACTCGGCATCTATACCTATGTGATGCAGGCTCAAGGACAGCCATGGCTCACCCCACAGGAGTTTTGGAGCTGGAATGATCCTTCAGCGTCATTCCTCATTAGGCCAAAATAGCCAATCATTTTTACTCTCACATCAATAAATTATTGTATGTCAGTTGTCTCAGGAAAAGTTCACCTTGGGTAAAGAGACTTACTGCAGTAGAGACAGAGGAGAAAGTGACAGCTGCAGGTGTCTGCTGATGGAACCCCCAGCAGCTGGGGCATCTGGGTGATACATTACAGTCGCCACCACAAATCACGTAAAACATTGCTATCAGTTTCAAGCAATCAATGAATTAATCAATAGGTGATTTATATTCATTTAAGGGAATGGACTTCATTTTGTTTACAATCACTCAGTGATTGACTTTTAAGTTGTTTTCTCTGTCTCTCTCTCTCTTTTTAAGCTGGGAATGGAATGTGCCAACTAGTGGTGACTGAACTCTTTTGAAATCATAATTAGCCAGTCCAGGAATCTTTTCACCTAAATACCAACACCCTATTTAGGAATGGTAAGAAAACTAAAATGAAGCTAACAGAAGCTGCTTTGAGAAAATCCTTGATCTCAGGAAGGATGAGCTCTTCAGGATGTGTCTCATTTATGATACATCTGCTTTAGGTCTTTAGTAACTGAGTCCTTGTGAGTTTGAGTGATACTGTGACAGCCAATCTGGACCTGGTATAGAGCCACTGATGCACTGAAGGCTTGGTGAGCTGGCTGGGTGAGGAAAATTTATTTCTGCACTTTTTATATTCCTTTCTCTCTCTTCTCATTCTCTGCAATTGTCCCAATAATATGTCCTAATATTCTTGTTGCATTTGAAAACCTCAAACAATAACTCACAAATTCTGATTTATGTAATCTACAGAATGTCTTTTAAAAAATAAACTCCTTATGGAATACCTACCTAAATAATTTTTTTTCTCTTCTGTGCTTTATTTGAAATGATTTACACAGAATCTACTTCAATAGTAATCTTTATGTTTCAAAGACCGAGATATTTGTTTTGGTTTCAAATTGGTTTCACAAATTTTGTCTTCATAACTACACTTAATATCTTTGCAAATGTCTTTTACATAAAGTTTTTCTTTATTTTATTAAACACTAAATATGTATGCATGAATAAAAACTTTATATTACACTTGGAAGTATTATTAAGCTTTCTAAAATATATTTCAAATGTACTCTGGACATTAGTAGTCTCAATATATACCTAGTTATTTAAAATAGCCCCTAAAATAGAATTATAGTCAAATTCCAAACTGCTAAACCACACTATAAACTTGAAATATAAATTTAAACTAGATAATCTGCTTTATACAGCTTAAAAGCATATTTTTGCTCTAAATTTTTTCACTTTGTTTTTTTAGGTGTGAATTTCATGTGTCTTTGTCTTTAGTTCAAATGCCTCTGATATTTAAGAAGAAATTATCCTAAACAGAGAAAAACTATTATATTTTCTTTCAATTTATAATTTGCATCAATTGATTCTTCTGTATCTTCATTAACTCTGCAATCCAGACTACTTATAAACTTTCATTAACCAGTGGTCTGTTCTTAGTTAAAATATTTTAAAAATGAAAAAAAATAAATCAGTTTAGAGTATACATTCCTTTTTGTTCTTGGAACTTTTCTAAATATTGACAAAGTATACTTAAAGACAGTTTTGTCTACTATAAACTTAGTTCCTTTCATCTAATTATAATACATATAGTGGTGATAGTCATGAATATATCAAGACAAAGAGAATGAAAAGGCAATATTAATTAAATACAGATCAAAAATGCCAGTGACAGCTTGCATGCCATAGGACATTTGGAGATGATTTTTATTTAAATTTTTTATTTAAATTTGTTAGTGGGTCAAATTGTAATGGGAGCTTGTAGTTTAGAGGGCATGGAAAGATTATTAGAGGATAGTTTGAGAAGGGAAAAATCAGATCACTCACCTATTAAGTTTTGTTATGTATAGAAAGCAACATTTAAAAATATATGACTTTTATTACATCTACTAAGTTAGAATAACTTATGTCTCTACCTGATATCACAGTACCATATCTGTGTCATTCAGTTTTTTGTATGCAGGAAACTGCCAGATAAGTTGGAGGAGGTGAGCCTCCTACCCTCCATAATCAATGTTGTGGAGGGAGGAGGAAAGAAAAGATTTATTGATGACTGTAATTTTACTATCAAAGCACTGAGAAAATATTTTATCTCCAGGAACACTGACAAAAAAAGAAAGTGAACTCATATATTGCTGGTGACTCAGTGTTGGCAAGAAAGCCTACAAAGCCTTTTTCTAACAGTGAATCACATGGTCATATCGCGTTAGGTGGCAAATCACTTAATTACCTTTAATTTATAGTTCTAGTGGTTAGCTTGCATATTGCAGATGTTAGAAGCACAAAAACACATTTCATATTATGGAGTTTGCTTTTCCCATAAAAACTGAAGTTCTTTTCTCTGTCTTCAGTGCCTTAGAGATGAGTAATAAACATCTGCTGTTATAGTATTCTGTCTTCAGTCCCTGCCTTCGTTCATGCAGGCTGCTATAATAAAAATACCATAGACTACTGGATGGTTTAAATAATAACTTTATTTCTCTTAGTTCTGAAGATCAGGATGTCTGTGCCTGGGGAGAATCTGTTTTCTGATTCATCGATGACTATCTTGCTGTGTTCTCATGATGGAACTGTCTGGGGTCTCTTATAAGAGCATTAAACCCATAAGAGCTCCAACCTCATGACCTAATCACCTCTCAAAGGCCCCACCTCCAAAAATCACATTGCAGATTAGGTTTCAACATGTGAATTTTGGGGGGACACAAGCATTTAGTCTATAGCAGTCCCCTATATTACATCCACTTTTCTTTTTACTCTTTATCAGAAAATATTCCAAACAATACATTAAGATCATTATTTTTTTTTAAGCTCTCTCTTTAGATCCCTTCTCCTCTCCAGTTTGTGTTTGGGACTATTAGTTGCTGTGAAAAATGTAGCAGAATTAAAACACGTGTTTCCTGTTGAAGCTGCCCGTAAAGATTGTTTGTACAAATTTTAAAAAGTCACTTCTTCCCCTGGAACCACAGCCCTGCACCAGGGCCCAAGGCTGGAGGGCAGAGCACTGGCCCAATTTCATCTCTCATCTGGGCACCTGTCTGGCATGACCGTACCAGCAATGCACAGGGCCTGTTTCTGCCTTCCTTTCAGGAGTCCTCACTAAAGTTGGGGAGAATGACAGGCAACAACTAGAACACAATGTACTGTGTAACTAAACATGGGGTGATAGTATGATATGTGTAACTGAATGTAGGACAATGAGATATGAACTTGGAGTAGAAACCCAGAGAAGATTAAAAACACAGTGGAGAAGAACAGTGAATTTCTGCTCTAAGTAAGAACGTTAGATTTTATTTCAAAACATATAAGTTCACTTGGGTCTTACTAAACATGGCTCCAGATAACCCTGGCTACCATTTGATAAGAAGCAGAGGTCCCTTTCTAAAGTGTGTGAGCTCCTGAGGTTTGTGTAGTTGCCAAGCGAGAGGGAGGGGACTTTCCAAATGACTGATACTGGACTTTCCACCACGTTTTGGCAGATGGAGGTTCAAGCCGGTTCTAATTAAATCTGAGAAAATCAAGAAATTTGCCAGGCATTAAGCTAAGTTATTTGCCATACATTCGCTCAAATGATCCTGAGATAACTCTTATGAGAAAACTGCTTTTCACACATCTTTATTCTACATGAGGAAACTGAAGTTTAAAAGAGTTTCGTATCTTGCCCAAGGTGACCTGCTGGTAAGTGGCAGAGCCTGAATTCAAACTGAGGCGGCACCATAGGCATCACCACACTGCCTGAGCTTACCAGGTCTGATTCCACAAGTCTTGTACTTTGCAGGAGGCCTACAGGCTAAGGCAGCAACTTCCATGAACTAGCAGTTCTGGCACAAATCAGTTATAGTATTGGTATTGTGAGCAGATTAAAGCAAGATAGCAATATCAACCATATGCTTGTTATTTCTTGAGATGGACAGATACAAAATTGGGTTTAGTTATGGCATATAATGCAAGATGAGTTTATGTACATATGACAAATGTGTAGCATGTCATCAACACATGCTAATGATGACATCCATAAAAACAGTTCAAATGTTATTCAAAGCCCTTAAAGGCTTCTCCAGTTCTACTGTTAATTGGTGATCTTTTGAGTTAACATTTATTGTATGTCTTTCCCACATGTATTTACCATTCAAGTCTCTACGATTAACCAGGAAGAAGGCATGGTTTAGGGGTATGGATAAGAATTAGGTATTAAGTCTGAGCCTAAGAAACCTGTACCGGGTGGAGGCTCTAAGGCATGAACCCATGAAGTTCTCGTACTGTGTAAGGCAAGAGGAGGCCTCTCAAATGACTGATACTGGACTTCCCATCAATTTCTAGCAGATTCAGGTCTACATTGGCTTTAATTAAATCTGAGAGAAGAAGAAAAATGTAGGAATGTGAAATTACCACTATTCTGAATGTCATAGGAAGGGACACCACAGAATTTATCATCCAAGCTGAGATCTTTTTGAGGGTAGAAGAGGATTCTGCTACTATAGATATGCACTTTGTCTGCCCCAAGCAAACTGGGAAGTGAAACTCACAGCTTCCATATCCATAGTTATTTTTATTTCTATGATATTCTAGAGCTTGGCAGTGTATTCATTTTCATATAGAAGTTATAATACCTGTTTCACTATAAGCATTTGAATAACTTATGAAAATAATTTCTTGAGCATCAACCACCATAGGCTCAACTATTGAATAGCCATCTCATTCTTGCTGAGTCCTTTTTAAAACATTTCTTTCTATTTGAAGTTTATCAAGAGTCCTTCAATCTCAACAAAATAAGTATTTTTGTATATTTTATGAATTGGGTTATCCAAGATTTGGGTCAGAAAGTTAAAGGTGAGAGGAAGAGCCAATCAGAGAAGTCAAGTATAATGTCAGTTCTTCCACATGATCTTAAATGCACACTCCTTAGTTGGGTTTTCGAAGTGCTTCATAATGTATACAGCTAGCCTTCCTCCTGCTTCTCTGCTCTCTCCACTCCTCTTCCCCCAGCACTGCCACATGTTTCTTAACCTGCTTAATAGTCTGCGAAATTCCTTATGCACTTCTTCCTTGGATCTATGATCAAACTGAGAGCTGTTAGAATGCCCTTCACTCCAAACTTCACCTGCCTCAGTATTTGCCTACCAGATTATTAAATAATTCCAGTTCAAATGATCAAATCTTTTTAGAAGGATTATCTTATTCCTCCTCAAAGTTGTATTTATGTGTCTCCAATACTATTTTTCATAGACTATCCTCTTTCTATACAGTGACCATGTAATTTATCATCCAAACCAGGATCCTTTTGAAAGTGAAAGATGTGCTGAAAATAATTAACAGGTATTAATTGATGTATAACAGGCATGAAACAAAAGAGATATGTTATCAACTAGTTAGAGATTTTTAGATGTGTGCTATCTGTTCCACTAGAATGTGAGCTCTAGGAAGACAAATATATTGGTCAGGATAGGTCAGGTTTATACTCTAGTGACAGCTCCAAAATTTTAGTGACTTAATTGAAAAAGAATATATGCATCACACTATATGATTTCAGCATGAAGCAATGGAAAGATCCAGTCTATACAGTTACTCAGAATTCCAGCTGCTAGCGGCCCTATCACTGTGGCACTGTACCATCTAAATCAGCTTTCTGGATTGTCAAAGAAGGGCGATGCTTCCACTCACTGTTCATTGTCAGAGCTAGCCGCGTGGTCTTGCCTAGCTGCAAGGGAGCTGAGAAATCAGAGGAGCTGATGTTTAGTGTGCACCACATCTCTGTTAAAGACAAGATCCTTGAAGGCTATACTTTTATACACATGTCCCCAAAGTGCCAAGCATAGTGCTCTACATATGGCAAACAATAAACATTTGTCATGATGAATTTATTGAGTGGTTTGAGTTGATTCATTTTGCTTTTCTTTTGTCAATTTTTTGCCTACTTTAAGAGGAAACCTAAGTTTTTAAAAGATGGGTTTATGTCTGGAAAACTTACCTCTGTATATCAGAAACAAATGTTTTCAAATAGAACTGAAAACAAGGATGTGGAAAATATGGGAACTGGTTTTTACCATGAGATACTACCACTCATAAAACATATGGAGGTCTCTTTCCTTTGCAAAAATATCTGTTTGCTCTTGTGTAGACATGGCCTCTCTGATGTGTTCTATATTTAAAAGTATATTAGATATCGATCTACGACTAAAGGTTACACATAGAAATCTTGTGAAATTTACCAATGACTCTATCACTGGGAAGTAGAGCATTAAATTCATTTAGGTAACTCTCAAGCTGAAGTTTTGAGATTGTGGGCATGGTGCTGGGGATAGAAACACATACTTGTTCTATACACATGGGCAGAGGTATTTCATGTGTGATGCAGGACCTCTAGTGCATCTAACTGTGAGAGGACCTCATCTATGCCCTTTCTGGATGGGACTTGATGGAAAGTGGAAGGAAATTAGGGAAGAAACAATCTTTGATACTATTGATAGCCCTTTACCTTTTGGTCTCTGAATTTCTTCTTTTTTTTCTGTGACCCACCTCCTTCCTGCTTCTCCTCTTGCCTCTCTAACCACATTTTCTCTGTTTCCTTCCCTACCTCCTCTTCTTCCAGTTGCCCATTTAATATAGTACCCAAGAAAAGTTTATCAACTTGTATGGTTTTATGTGCTACCTTTCTGCAACAGATCAATCTATATTTACAAGCAATAGATGAAGAAGTTCAATTTTCTAGTGCTTGGTGTCTAGGAAATATCAGCATAAATTCCAGAAAGTATAAGTCTAGTTCTGGTCTAGTTAATGTCTCTGAGGTTGGGTTGCCTTTAATGTAAAATGGAAATATAATTTGATTTGCTTATTTTTGCAGTGCTGTAGTGTGGATAAAATGTGAAAATGGTGGGAAAGTACTTTGTTTAATGTACGGAACTATTAAAAACATTATTCTTGGTATTACCAAGGAAAACAAATCTGAAACTGTAACCCTGACTACTCTCCTCAGCATCAATTCTGAATTTCCATCTACTTGCTAGGCATTTACCTTCACACTGTTGTCTTCCAGGAACCTTGGATTTAAGATTTCCAGAAGCAAATTTTATCTCCCCTTTTCATGGGATTTTCCTTCCCTTTGTCCTCCACCTCCTGCATTTTCTCTATTAGTTCCTGGCATTGCCATCCACCCATTTTTTTCTCAACTGGGAGCCTCGGGTTCATCTCTTACTCTTCTCTCTGTTGAATTGTCATACTTGTTTCATTCAATCAGTTTGCATAACTTGTGAATTCTTTCTCTGAAATGCCTCTTGACTCCACCCACCATCCATTTGGGCTTTTGCTAGTCTCCTCTCCTGTTCAGATGCCGATCGTTTTTCTTCTACTTCCAATCTGATAATAGTGTATTACCTCTATAGCAATTATGGCTCATTATGGGATGTTTTCCCTTTGGCAATGACTATGTACACAACCTGTGCGGTATACGATAAACCAGGTATTTCTATTCTTTCTGATGTGAACATGTGCCTCACAGTTTGCAGTCATGATATATTTTAGCCAACCAAAAAATATTCCCTCAGATAAAATATAAAAGCATCCTTGAGGCCCTGGCCCAGGGGATTTGGTGCACAGTGGGCTGGGACATGTCCTGTACCAACCTCATACCTGCAACCTAGGATAAGACTTATGTGACAGCAGCAAAGTTATAAAACTATATTGGTGTCATTTGTTTCCAAGTTATAATATTCATGAATTACAATGGGGTTTTTGGTCACTTAAGTTTAGTCAATAGTCTCCACATCCTACAGGTCTCTACATTTATACACTTCTAAAGCTGTGCATCTTTGTACCCTGAAATATGTGTTCACTGCAAAAAAAAAAAACTTGTGTTTACTTTGTGAGACCAGAAATAAGTGAAGATAAAACAAAAACCAGCCCCCAAACTTTTTAGTGTGTTTATTCTTTCATTTGTATGTCTCCTGAAAAGCTTTGGTTTTGCTTATTATATGAAAACTTGTAAATCAATTAAAAATGTCAGGTCTCACATATGCAAACAAAAGAGTTGCACTTTCTTCTCCACATGTTTCAAATTAGTCCAGTTTATTTATCACTGAGAAATAAAGCAGTAGACTGAGTTCCTGGCAGAGGCTAATCTAGCAATATCAAAAGATTAATATAACATTAAGACTCAGAGTCTGTAAAGTTCCTATTCTGGAAGTTGCACTTGAGATTGTCCATAATGGTATATTGTAGTGTTTCTGAAATGCTTTTTCTCCTACTTTTGGTTTGAGTGAAAGACTGTAAAGGCACTGACCTTTCCAGTTTTATCTTAATGTTGAGCTAAGTATTCATTTCAAAGTTAAATGTGTCATCTTGAGACTGGTTATGTTTTCCACCAAATCACAAAATAAAAATTAGTTGTAGCTTTAGAACTTCTTAGATCATTTGTTCATTGACTTTCAAGAAAAGCCTTCCCTCTCTGCTAACAAAGTAGAGAATACTTACATAGCTTTCTGTGCCAGACATTGTTTTAAACCCTTTACATGTGTTAACTCATTTAATAGTTACACTAGTTCTATAAAGTGGATATTATTATACCCATTTACTTCTGAGGAAACCAAGGCAGCATAAAGAAGTGGAAAAGCAATGACTCCCTATCTTGCATCTCACGTAGTTTGAACATGAAACTCCGAAGACCCTCACTCTCACTCACATGAACTTATTTATTCTTGTATTTATTTATAAGTTAAAGTGGCATAATTATTCATTCACAAATCATTCATTCATTCCACAAATGTTTTTAAGTACAGACTGTGTACCAGAAACTAGATAGACCCAAGGGGCAAAGATAAAAGTGCAGACCCTGCTATAGGAGAGCTCATAGTCTACTGAGGGGAAAGACATGCCAAAAAACAATTGCATGAGTGAGACCAGAGCAAAGGAGAATGTGGATGGGACCCTTCAGCTAGGGGTAGAAGTCAGGAAAGAAGGTGAAGTGACCTGTGTCCTTGAGGTCAAGTATGAATGGATATCTGGTGCAGGGGGCAGAACTCAAACAGCAGAAAGATAGGAAAAGGCATTTGAATAGGTCTGTGTGGCTGGAGTACATGGTGTGAGAAAAGAGCTTGGGCTTCAGAATTCAACTAGACTTGACTTTTCACCACTTATTTTCTGGGTGACTTAAGACACTATTTCCTGTGACTGCTGTAAGAAATTACCACAAATGTGTAGGCTTAAAACAACAGAAGTTCTCTCTCCCTCTCTTTTATTTCTAGAGAGCAGCAATCTGAAATCATATCACTGGGCTGAATTCCAGGTGTCAGCAGGACTGTGCTCCCTCCAGCGGCTCTGGTGGAGAATCCATTCTGTCTCTTCCAGCTCTTGGGGCTGCCAACATTCCTTGACTTGTGGCCTCTTATTCCAACCTCGACTTCCATGGCCACATTTTCTTTTCATTTTTTTTTTCTGTATAATTACCCTCTGCCTCTCTTTTAAGAGGATATTTATAATTGAATTTAGGGTCCACTAGGATAAAACAGCATACTCTCCCCATCTGAAGATTCTTAACTTGATTCCATCTGCAAAGACTTCTTTTTCATATAAGGTAATATATACAGGATCCAGGGATTGGGATCTGCTATCTTTGTGGAGCAATTATTCAGCTTCCTACAATATATAAAGGGTATTGGCACATCAGAAATCTTCAGTACATGCTGATTTCCACTCTCCCTATAATTATGCATTAGCTGGGGCATTGATAGGCTTTACTTTCATCTGCCTTTGACTTTGTCAGACTTTGCATCTGCTGGCTTTTCTATTTCTAAGCAAGGGTTAGACAGCTTTGGTCTTCTAGACCAGCCTTTCACTATAAAATAAAGAGAACACAAAGATAGATAGTTATGTGTTAATGCAGGAAATAATTTTTGTTTGTTTTACTAATGCAGTCTAAACCATTAAGATTATTGTATTGAGAACCCAGTGGTATATTTCAGAGAGGGCTCCTCATTCATATTTCATTGGCAATGGGCTTTGTGTACTCCTTAGAGTAGTTACATATTGATCTTTTTTTTTCCCTCTGAATGTTACTCATTCTCTTTGCCCATCAGTGTATGGGAAGAATAATCACTGCAGAGGTCAAGTAGCACTTAAGAACAATTTAAGAGTCAAAGCATTGGCTGTGAGCTTTGGGATCTTGTTCAACTTGAGATAGACTCATCAATCCTTATATTTATTTTAACTAAGAGACAAATATTTTCATAACTCATCAGCTCTGAGTCAAGAGGGCAAATCACAAGTATTAGAGATAAAATATTTATTGCCCTGAAAAAGTAAAAGTTTGAATTCACTTATAAAATTACTGTCAATGGGATAATAAATGATTGAGTATCTGGAATGAATAATGACTAAAGAAATATATAATGTCAAGGATGTGACCCACTCCAGGTTCCAATGGCTGGATGACTTGAAATTCTCATAGACTTTGGCCATTGGACCTAAATTCTCACATTAACACTTAATAGTCATTTGTCTACTCAGAACTGTGCCATCTAGAACCTTTGTCCACCAGTATAAAGGTCCCACTAATATACAATTGCCCAAATAAACTACCTGTAGTAGTCATTTTTATTGATCTATTTTTTCTTCATCTCCAATTATATTAACCCTTTTCCCATTTGGAAAAAAAAAAGGGCAGCCTGCATTCATTTAATACCATGTGTAAGAATGCTATGTTTTCTAGGATTTGACATTTTCAGCGATTGAAATACTAAAACCAGAATGCAATAAACAGAATGATGTCATTTGTTTCCAAAGACTATAGATGTGCTAGAGTGATGTGGAAATAATAATAAAAGCAAGATATCTCCTGGCAAACCTTGGGGGTAAACTTAGGACTGTAATCTGCGAGTTATCTCAGGGTAAACACTGTAGCTGCAAGTGCTGCTGGTGAGGATTCTTGGGGAAAATGGGAAATAAATATGTACTAGATATGTTAAGCTTGTCTCCAAAGAATTTTTAGTCTGTCTAATAAACCTGAGTATACCTCATAAAACAGAAGTGGAGGTAAGGAGTTGAGGGCAGGTAGTTTATTTGGGTGTTTGATCTCAAGGAGGAAGAATGGGTCATTGAGATGTTAAAACAGGAATTGAGTGAAAGCCAGTGCAAGTATCATTAACAGGTAGGTTACTGCTGTGCGTAAATGGGGCTCAATTCTCTTTGGGAACTGCTGAGAATCCCTGCAGAATATGCCTTGGAATTTTTGACTCTGGAGACAGTAAAGGAGAGTATTTATTCCCTGGCTCCCATTCCCTATTGGTCAAGGACCACTTCACTTCTAGGTTTGGCCATGCATCACAATGGCTGAGTGAGTCCCTGTAGTGGGGATCCCAAGTGATGGTGGCAAAGAGGCTCTGGGCTGAAAGTGAGAGTTAGTTTACTCAGCTGAGATAGATGAGGTGCTTCTGGGTTACACTGATTTTAGATGATGGCTGCACCAGTGCCCAGACTGAAAAGATAAGCCCTGAGAATGTGAACCTGGGCACTATACCCAATACACACATGGAAAGCTAAGAGTACAAAATAGAGACAGTAATTTATGATACCTAGGGACACAACATTACATGCTGTGCTGAAAGTTATTACCAAAGAAGTGATAAAACAATTAAATATATTTGGGTGTTTATTGTAGAGTGCTTCAAGACTGAATTTTCAGAAAAGTTAAACTGGAAAGAATAGGTTTTAATCTAGGACTTGAAGGAAGGGTAACATAGTGGATATCAGTTGTGTTTGGCACTCAGTATCCATTTGTCCTTCTTCCGGAAACCAAGTCTAAATGACTGCTCCCATCTCTTCATCACATATGCTTTAGCTTCCTCCAGCTCAAGGATGGAGTATGTGACATGAGCCTATGCAAATTGGATCAAGGTGCTCTTTGGCCACCGGAATTGGCACGTGATCCAGTGAGAGCCATTGCAATGAAATGAGATGTTTCCTGAAATTTCTGGGCAAGAGTCTTGCTTTTATGCTGGATTTAAAGCAAAGAGGATGCAAAGTATAAACTTGCTGAAGTTATCCTGCTCCTTTGAGGTGTGAGGTTGCCCTAGGAGATTGAGTCAAGAAATAGAGAGAAACTAAGACCCAGAGGCACTGTTTCAATCTCTGAATGAATCAGTACTTGAAACCAGAAGTTCCCCCCGGACTTCTCAAATCTGTGAACCAATAATTTTCCTTTTATATTTAAGCCTGTTTCGAATGGGTTTTTAGTTGCCTCCAACAACAAAGACAGTGACAAATCTTATAACTTAGATAACTTTTAGGCACTTTCATCTTCTTTATAATTTATTCAGTTTTTCTCACTTTAGTTATAATGACTTCAGTGGTTTTTTTTCCTTAACTTTTTCACTTAAGAATGAATAAAGAGAGAATAACTATTAATGTAAAGAACCAATATAGGGTAGGGGTAGTAAAGTGTGACTTATAAGTTTGTGCAGTGTGGCAGACAGATCTATGTATGTGTGTGATATTAAATTATTTTGTAGCTTTCTCATGTAGATGAAAAGTAAGACTATACTATCTTCCTCCATACACTCGCATTAACCTTGTAAATTTATTACTGGCTTTATATGAAAACTGTAAAGATTACACCACCAACCAAGAGTCTAAGCCAGACTGTCTCTGAAGAACCTGCACTTCTAAACAGAACACACAAAAAAAGTGAAGATGAATTTACAGAAAAGAAAGTTTACCTGGATGTCAGAAAAATCTTCTAGACAATGAAATGGTTACTTATTTGTTTGTCATATTTATTGGATTTGTCCACCACATATTAGCTTATAGGCACATTGTGCATCAAAATCTAAAAGATTGAATGTCCATCCATGTTTGACATTATATCTCACAGTCTATAGTAAACATAAAAATAAACTTGGGATTCAAACAGCATTTCAAATAAAGCCAAGCAGAGCCAGGGGTGTCAGGAGGAAATTGGCAATGACAGTGCTGATTGAGCATGCTGAGTGGAAGGCAGCCCAATCAACCTCACTTTTGCTGTAATCTCAGGTTCTGAATAGGAACTGGAAATGCAGCTACTTTTATAATCATACATTACTTTTTCATCAGAGTTGTCTGAACATTTAATAAGCGATGACCAATCTACACAATCTTGGCCTTTGGCCTCTGTAACAGACTTTGCTCTTAATGTGTTTTGAATGATCGACACCACATGAGAAGCCATTTGTGCAGGTCACATTTTAGCCTCTGTCTGATGGAAAACACATATTGGATGGTCATTATTTTTGCCCAAAGTCAAATTAGACACAGGAATATTATATTTATGTATTTCCAGAGTAAAAGTTAAATTAGAAAATTGGGGCTATTATCTTGGGTCCACAACCTTGAAATAATCTGGTTTAAAAGTTTTAACTGTCCAAACAATCTCTATCCATATCTTTTCTTTACCTATCTCAAGTCTTTGTATATACTTAGAGCTCAAAACATATTTTTCAAGTAAATTAATGATATAAAGGGTGGACCTTCTTTCAGTAATAGAAATTGATGTTGTGTCCAAGTCTTGAGGAACACACTTAACTTTTTGTTTCTGTTATACCTTAAAATTAGATGAAAAAGAAGCTGTTTTAGAGACAACATTTTTAATCCTCAAACCCGATGTAGAGTCATCTAAGGTATCTCCGATTCTTCCAGTATGAAGCAAGGAAGTCCTAAAAATGATTTATGAAACAGAGAAAAAAAAATTTTTTTAAAGGAGTGCCATGCAATATTTGGAATAAAAGTAGAAGAGGGTCACAAAAAGGTATGCCTCCCGCTAACAGAGCAAAGAATTATTGCTCTGAACTAATGAGGAGGTGGTGTGCTTAAACAAAAATATTTGGGTTTATTTTGGCTTGGTTTAGGTTCTCATTTGGGTATTTAGAATTGCTCACTGAATGACTTTAATCTTTTCTGAAGGGAGATTTTACTACATCTGAGACAAGCTTGATTTTGTTAAACTCTTAGTCCCATGTTTGGCCACATTAACCTGAGAGCATGATTAAAGTTAGAAAAGTGACTGTAAAAGATGTCACCTTCCTACTGAACCATAGCTGCATGAACCATGTGTCTCTGGATCACATCTGTTTACTGACAGAGGTCCAACTGATGTCGTCACTCACTCACACGCAACATCAATGAGGGCTGCGTGTTAAGTTCTGTCAGTACATGTTGGCCCCAAACATGAGTTGTACTACCGTGAGCCTTCAAGTCCATACAGAAGTGACCTGGATTGTCTTTACTCAACTCTGTACATCATCAAAATAACTTCCATGCAAGTTCCTACCCCTGCAGCTCTACCTTTGTGGTGGTATAAAAAGCAAATATTGCACAACAATTAGATTTTAAGCTGGCTGAAATAACAAACTTTATCTTTCTAGTAAAGTAAGCTACTTTGGTAGAGAAGTTAAAATTTACTGGTTAAAATTAAAAGACTTTTTCTAAAATGTATAAAGGTATATTTCTCCATACTCCCTCCTCCACAAAACTTTTGCACCTACAAATATAGCTAATTATGTTTTTAAAAAGAGAGGAGTTTCTAAAGTTAAAAAATAAGTATGAGAGAGTGCATCAGATAATCTCAGCATATTTTATAAAGGATATAGGAATATTTGACTGATGATAGATACGGAATTCTGCTCTTATCTTCAAATAAATAGTTTGGTTTAATGTGTTTTTCTTTATGACAGCTAAAAATAAGATTATGTCTTATCTTTTTCAGACTGACACAGATTTTCTTTACTTTACTTTCTAGCTTTATAAGTTAACTTTTTAAAAGAATATCACAGCATGACTATATAACTTTACTTAAAACATATTGCTACAGAGCAGCAGTGGCTACACAATAATTAACATTATGGTGACCAATTTTGAGCCAGAATCTTTATTTTTTTGCTTATGAGGAAGAGAGGCTTGTAAATTAACATAGACCCAGGCAGCAAATGTAAGCAGAAGTCAAATGACAGTTTGTGAATGCAACCAGGGACACTAGTCATACATTTATCTTTGCAAACCCATTTATGATATGAATAATACATGTATGAAAAAAGTAGTCATCTGTAAGACAGGGAGAGAGGCTTGAGGGGAAACCAAACCTGCCAATACCTTAATCTTGTACTTCCAGCCTCCAGAACTAAGAAAATAGCCTTCTGTTTTGTAAGCCACTCAGTCAGTGGTATTTTGTTATAACAGCCCTAGTGGACTGGGACAGAGGGGAAAGTAAAGTGGAAAGAGTCAGTGATCTTAATTAATTTTGTTTAAAATGTCTTAATTTCACAAGTTTTAAAAAAAATATGTGAGTGGAGGTTCTGCATCTACTTAGGATGAAGGAAGATGCAAGAGAACACTGAACTTATCCTACAAACCAGAAGATTCTGTATAATCTATAAACTCACAACTTTTCTTGAGCCCGTCAGAGAGTGAGACTGCAAGGCAACCAGGTGGACTGAATTCCCAGGGTGACAAGCCCCTCCCATGAAAGATGGACACAGGAAATATTCCACCTTTGACGGAGGATTGGAGAAAGAGACAGCCACCACAAAAAGAGGGTGAGAAGAAAATACCTGAAGACTTAATAATTTTAAATCATTGGGGGAAAACTCAAAAGAATATTTTGTGACACATGAAAACCATATGAAATTCAAATTTTATTGTCTAGCAATAAAGTTTTTTTAATACAACCGTAGCCATTATATATTGTCATATGTGATTTATCACTGTGGTTGCAGGGTTGAGTAGTTGCAACAGACTACAGAGTCTGCAAAGCTTGAAATATTTACTATCTGGCCCTGTACAGAAAAAAACGTATTTTGCCCACTGATTTAGAGCCCTTTGAGGCCAAGACACAGGGAAGTGACTCTTACATGCCAGCTCTGTTACATGCCAGGTCTCTACTATGTTCTCATGAGAAAGGTTTGGAGCAAGGTGGAAGAGGGGAGAGTTCCTTGGTGATGCACAGACATAAAACCTCTCTCTCTTCTCCAGAATTTTCTCTCATATGAAGCAAAAGCTGCAAGCCACTGAGGGAGTGCCAGGAAATCCTGCCACATTTGTGGAAGTGTCAGGAAAATATCCAATACTTTGGATAGGAAGAAGTAAAACCTACCTGACAGTAGAGGAGAGGCTGGAAACTCTTCTGCCACCCCTAGGCTCTGGTCCCCTCTGAGGAAGAACAGGTGTGTCCTTTTCCAGGTAGAAATGCTATTTACCTCAGTCTCTACTGCTTTTTTTTTACACAAAATATCCAACATACTATGAAAAAAATATGAGACATAAAAAAGTGAAAAAAAATGACCTATTTTCAAGAGAAAAAGTAGCGGAACCAGATGAAGAGATGACTTGCATGTGAGAACTATCAAAGACTTTACAATAATAATAATTAACATGTTAAAGACCTGGTGGAAAAGATAGACAGAAATGCATAAATATATGTGAAATTGCAGCAGAGAAGTGGAATCTATTTTTTCAAAGTCAAATGTAAATCTTAACAATAATTAGAGTTCAATAATTCCTTTGCCAACTTAACCAGCAGGCCAGTCAGAATAAAGAAAAACAAAATTAGGGCTAGTCAATAGAAATTATCCAAAATGAAATACAAAAAGAAAAAATAAAAACAAAAGAAGTAAAACAGCTTTTCAAAGAGCTGTGGCCCACCATCGAGAGGGTTAATGTGTGTAACTGGAGTCTCAGAAAGAGAAGAGAGAATGGAGTGGAAGAAATATTAGAAGAGTTAATGGCAAGAATTTACAAATTACAGTTATGAATATCAAGAATGAAAGAGAATTCTCTGGTACAGATCCTACAGATATCATAAGGATAATAAAGGACTATTTCCTACCATCTCCATTTCTACTACATGTACATAAATTTGACACCTTTGATGAAACATAAAGAATCATTGAAAAGCACAAATTCCCAAAGCTCTTTCAAGAAAAAAAATCTGACTAACTCTGTACCTGATAAATAAATGTAATTCATATTTGAAAATTCTTTTGTTGGTGAGTTTTACTAAACATTTAAGGTTAAGCCTTCAACATATGAAATTATGGGGTCGAAGAGCGCAGTTAAGTCCACAGCAGGGAGATTGCCAAGACTGCTTTGTACAGGTAATATCTGAGGACCTGAGGTTTGAGGTGGATCCAAGCATGTGAAGAATGAGGAAAAGAGCATCATGGGTGGAGGGAAACTATGGACATAAGACACTTTCAAATATTGGAGTGTAGGGTTATCAGGGGAAGAAATATTAATCCAGCTATTTCTAGCCTGATTAGAGGTGAGACCTATTATCTTCAGATTTCTCTTCAAAAGTGATTCCATCGGCATCTGAAACTGACATTTGGACAAGGTCAGAAGGAATACAAAGAGAAGAGACTAATTACGAGGGCAGGTCCTGATTGAAGCTTTATGTCCAATCCAAAACTAACACTTCTCACTGAAACTGGTTCACTTAAAACCTGTTCATTGAAGGATGACGTTTTGGGATGTCTCATTAACTGTTCAGTGGCTATATATATACCTGCTCCATTGATGGTGGTCTAAAAGCTTTATCCAATTCCACCGTGAAGGAAAATGCTTTGGAAAGTCGTAAAGGTTGCACTGGCTGATGTATACGGAGATTTTTAATCTCAGTCTTTGTAAGTCAACTGGAAAGGTATTTGACATCACACGTCAGTAAAGACTCCTCCGGGCGCAGGTCGAAGCCTTCAGCTGTAGCTTTCCGCTGTTTACTCAAGCAGCAGCACCCGCCAGACAGTGGTTGAGACGTGCTCCCAGGCAGGAGCGGGGAATGTGGAACACTCCACGTTTCTTCAGCCACACCCCATTTTCATTATCTTCGAGCGGGGAGGTGTACAGGGAGAACGACTAGGTACAACAGTGGGCATGATTTGTGCTTGATTCACTCTTTCCCCCCTTCCACAGCGTAATCGTCAACAACATCTTGGCTCATTAAGGCTGAGGAAGCATTTCTTTCCTGAAAGGCTTTTAAGAGATTGAAGTTTTAGCTTAATTCACTCAGACTTTCCATGTAACGTCCTATTGTTTGGTGGTCAGTTGACCTGGAAACATACTTTAAAAATTATCCGAAATATCTTTACAGTGCATAAGATTCTGTTGTTAGAAATACGCAAAAATAATACACACTGTATGTTCTATTAACAATGGATAGGTTGTATTCTTGTTTGGTAGATTCTGTATGTCATATTCCTTTGCTTTACAGTATCACTGGTTTGTTTCCTCAAGTAATGGACAAGGAAAAATAGTTTAACTTTCTTTACATTCTATTCTGTGCTGATTACACAAGTGGTAAATAGAATAAGATTATGTTGCTTACCACGTTTTCTATGGTTTAATGTGTACTTATGGTTTAATTTGACCTTAACTGGTCAAACTGGTAGAGGCTTTAAAAAAAATACTTCTGAAAATCTGTTTAAAAATAATTATTACTATCAAACACAATCTTATATTTCCATCATGTAATATATAAAAATATCTATTTACTCATTAACATGAACTTTTAAAATTTGAATATGTATGTTAAAACAATATATGTGTTTATTTCAACTTAACTTTTTAATGAATTGTAATTTTTCCTGTTTATTAAAATAATTAAGAATCACTTAAGCAATTATTTAGGGAGACAAATTACCCTGAAACTACTACTGTAGATTGATCCATTTTAAGTGATAGTTATTTGGTTGAAAAATCCACTTGCTGTAAATGTTTTCAACAAAACCTGTATATTCTTCTTGCTTTTCTCCAAGGATTAGTTTTGGGATCTTTTCTGTTTTCAGTTTGTACTAATAATCTTTTTTTCTTCCAAATAATTCCAAGTTTACTTTATTACAGATGGTATTTGTCTATAGCCAAAAACACTTTCCAAAATGCACCCTAGCTCAAGAAACTAGTTTAAAAAGCATCTTTAATGAAAATAAACAGTCAAAACAGAGGTTAACAAGAATCCAAACCCCTAAGAGAATCATAACTGACTGTTTTCACCTTACTAGTCCTAATTTTTAAAATGTAATCTAGAATACAAAAGTGTAAGAAATAGAAAATTGATCATGTGACTATATACATGATTCAGGGAGACATGATAACGTGAACAGCTGCCACCTGTGCTGTGTTAAAAACAGGATCTTGCACATATCTCTAAACAAGGCCAGACTAAAAGAAAAATCACTGAGTTTAATACAATTGAGATTATTACCAGGTATGGGATGGCTTAGAATGAAACTGGACAGTTGGTTGAATAGACAGGAAAATTAATTTTTCTGAATTTTGAATTTTTCTTTAGATGTTTATATTGAGTTCCTTTTTAAAAGAAATCTTCAATGCCTGCTATTGCCAGGCACTGAACTAGACATCAGTGAACAAAATATATATGTTGCCTATGTCAGCAAACAAAATATATGTATGTGGTTTCTACAATCATTAATTAAAATATATAAACATCTGAAAGATAGTTTTATTCCTGATCCTCTTTTATCAATTGTATGGCCAAGGAATTGCCTTTATAAAAAGATCGTTATTAGAATTTAAGAAAATGAAATATAAATTCCATTTCAAAATTAATGTGTTAAAACAAGCAGTGATAGGTTGTTCTGAACATGTACTGCCACCCAATGGACAAGGGCCCTAATGGCAGTGGTTTGGAGGTTTGGAGGCCACTGTCCTTTTGGGGAAATAATACCATTGGGTAAATTGTTCAAGGTGGTAGTTTTCTTGATCTAGAATAAACTGGATTGTCCTGGGAGCTGCAGGGTAGGGAACTCGAGCTAAAAATGTTTTCTTCTCTAAATCCAGCAAAAAACTCCAGCTTATTCTAAATCTAATATGAGTTGACTATAGTGAAATAATGAAATTGTAATTGCTTATAAATATTTTGAGTGATATCACTAACAGTAATATTCAAAGAAAAGTTACCAGCATGCTAAAGATACTGTTTCCGTGTTATGTGGACATTGTACCATGAAGAATTGAGGCTGTAAAAAACAATGGACTAGACCAAAGGTGTTCTGGTCTGCAGGTCTCTGAATTTTCAGCCTGATTCTTAAGTATCAAGGGTAATTCATGAAGAGTCCTGACTGCTCAAGAGAAGGAATGGAGTAGGATGTTTCTCAGAGTCTCTTCTACTCTCATGATTACGTTATCAATGTCATTGTTCAAGCCTTTGACAAAATAGCATTTAAAGGAGAAAGCGAAACTCACCTGAAAGTCACTAGTATGGTAAATGCCTTCTGAAAGATGTTGAACAGGCATTTTCACATTTTTACTGATCAAGAACTTGAGATAACCAGCATATTGTCTCACAGCAAATTTTTAAATAAGAAGATTCCCTAATGTCAAAGGCTTGCTTTGTTTAGGAAATCCATTGTTCAGGAAAAGTTAAAGTAATTTTCAGTTCAAAGAGAATGTTGCAGTGGAGGCTCTTTATGTCCAAAATGCCACTTCTGCTTTTCACATGGACCAAAGTAAAAGGGGTTGGTGTATTGGCTGAGACTCTAGCATGTAGAAACCAGAACTGCTGTTTTTTGTTTTTTGTTTTTTTTTTTTTTAAACTTTAGCTGTTGAGAAAGCCTGGACTTAGTAACACCATCCTGGGCAATCTGAAACATTTTCTGAGTCAGCTATTGACTTACTGAATTTGTTGTTTGATTACCTTAACACGTTGGACTCCAAAGAGAATAATTACCGTATAATGTATCATGTGACTATTCAAGTTATATTATAAAATATGACAGAGATTAAATTGGTTTCATGAAAAATGTCATGGTAAGTTTCTTGTACAAATTTCCTGAGCATGTGATTAAAGCCATGCTTCTTGTAGGCTTTGCAGGGTTTTTTTGCTTATTGAAGTGTTAAACATGATGAACATCACTTAGTCATTCAACAAATTCTACTGTATACTTACTGTGCACTCTGTGTAGATTTCTTCTGGATATAATGTTCAGTCACAAGACAGAATCTCTGCCCAGTCAGGGAAGAACACTACTATAGCTTGGTCAGCATTTGCTGGACAGAAGTTCAAAATATGAGTCTCATCTACTGGATGCAAGAATGATGGGATGTTACATCAGTTAATCAAATGAAGTACATTGTTGCTATAATTAGCAACTACTCTGTTCCATTAAACAGAGTAGTTTAAATTTTTAACAAAAATTGTGCCACGCACCTTTTAGCCAAAACAAAGTTTCTGTGATCTAACTTTAATAATGATAAAGTAGTCTCCTAAAAATATTATGTATTTCATGTGTGTAAGAGACATAGTGATACTCTAATGACAAATCAAATACATGGGAATAGAATTGCTCTGCTGGGTCCTCATTAATAAATTTTTCTCAAAGGAAGTTGCAGGAGACCTGCCTGTAGGGGAGTCTAGCTGCCTAGTCAAGGTAAAGGCTCTCCCGTCTCACTTGTAATTCACGGGGATTGAGAATCAGTGGAAAAGTGTATAAAAATCTTGACTCTGCTTTTGACTTGCCCAAGTCACAAAAGGATTTGCCCTATCACTTATTTATCTTACTCTTGGCAAATTTTCCAAATGTGGAAGTAACTTCCATCTGAATTCTTACAAGCTCCTTGGGGTGCCAGTTAGCAAATTCTCTCCTACATTAATAGCTCTCAAATTACAGTGGAGTTGAAAACTTTCTAAAATTGCCCTACTGATTCCCAGGAAGTAATTTATAAACAGAAAGTCACTGGTTTTGATCTGTGTGGGGCCCACTCTGTAGATTGGAAGGCAAGTGTTCTAGTAAATATCTTCATAGACTGTTCATATTTTGAATCTTGATTTACAGGGTTAGAGTTAACTTGAATCTGCCTAATTTTATTCCATTATCTCTAACCTTGTCATCCATTATTAACGATGTCAACTACATCCACTGTTTGTAGAACCCTTTGTCTTCCTTCTAGTTTCCTAACCCCTTTTAAGGGAGATATTTTGTTTTCTTTGACAAAATTTATATCTGTTCTTCTCCCTTCCAGTGGACTGTGAAAACAAAGTGTTCTGTGTGGGAGAAATATTTAATGTGAAAAGATTTCTATTCTATGACCTCATCTGGACTTCCTAATTTGGATAGTATACAATAAAACTTGGCTATTTTGGAGGATAAAAAAGAATGCATTTGGATTGATTTTGTTTATGATAAACCAGTGCTTTGTGAATGGGCAAAAAGAAGTTGTTAATGAAGGAATAGCAGTCATTCAAAAACCATGTTATACTTCATATATACTTTTAGTATATAACATTTAATGTTTCTGAGATTTCTTCAGAGCCACCCTCATCCTCTGCTCCCCATGGACTCACTCTATAAATCACCTTATCCTTTCTTTTGATTCAGAGGCTTTTTTTCTGTATCTTTAAGACTGTGTAACGTTTCTTGTTTGTCTGTTCCTTCCCACGGTCATTGGCCAATGACACCAGGTCCAGCCAGCTTCCATCCACAAGGATCTGAGTTTGCCCACAGCTATGTCTCCCAACTATCCCTGATTTCTATTCTCAGTTCTGTTCTCTGTGTCCTCAGCTGCAGCTTGTCCCTGGAACTGCTCCCAGTTTTAGGAACTAGCCAGGAGAAGCTGACCCATAAGATGAGAGGACTAGAAGAGAGATTTTCTTAGCTCTCTCCAACTCTTTGGGTCCGTGGGGCTGTCATGGTAGGCAATGGGAGCATGCCAACTTCCAGCAAGGCCCTTTTACTGTCATTATGGGCGTTAAATCTTGAATTTCCCCAACAACCCCATAAAGTAAATAATCCTTTTATAGTTAAGAAAATTGAAATTTCAAGAGATTAAATCCAATGCCCACAAATGCACAGATAATAAGAGTCAGAGATGGGATTTGAACCCAGGTGC
This sequence comes from Macroglossus sobrinus, assembly GCA_004027375.1. Lineage (NCBI taxonomy): Eukaryota > Metazoa > Chordata > Mammalia > Chiroptera > Pteropodidae > Macroglossus > Macroglossus sobrinus. Next base: position 332,080 of record PVKZ01001290.1, on the reverse strand, counting down.
TCCTGACTCTAGGAATCATACTCTTAATCACTATAGGTCACGATGTTCCAGATACCCTAAGGTATAACAACACCGATGACATTAAGTTTACTAGCTAAGACATTGAAATGTAATCCAAATATCTGAATTAATTATATTTTTATTTAATATATTTGGAGTTTAGAGCCACTTAAATTTAACATATGAATTTATAGTAGTTAATATTTTTTTGAGTAGTTATTATGTGCAAGGCACCAGGGCTTCCTATATATTTTTTGAATCTCACAACCACCATGGAGAAAGATAGATACAATTATGCATTGCACAGAAAATAATTGAAAACAAAGTCACAGAACGCTTAAATAATTTACTCCAAATCAGAGAGCTAGGAAGAACTGAGACTTGAACTAGTATTTTTTTTTATCCACATTACTGCTTCTTATAGAATTTTACGGCTCTCTTGTAAGTACTTCCTATGAGTAGGTATTGAACAGAGTTGTTTATGTATCATGCATGGAGTCCTGTATAAACCTGGATAGTTAGTATTATTACCCACCCTTTACAGATGAAGAGATCAAGGCTAAGAGACTTCTAGTGATGTCTTGATAAGAAATAGTAGAACTGGGATTTGAACCTAGATATAATTGACTCAAAGTTAATGCTTACAGGAAGTAATTAAAAAAATAATGCACCAAAAATAACGGAAAATTCCTGAAGAGGAGATAAAAAAAAAAAAAAAAGACTCCTTAATTCTCCTGGCAATTCCATTCATCTTCAGTTCCACTTGAGGCCTTCACATCGCTTCTACTCATGAGCAACTCTACTTGGAAGCTGTAGTGTTTGAATCGTAAAAAAACTTGCTGGACTGGATTCTGCTTATTGGTCATAGTTAGACAGTTGTAGCTTTAGTATTTTATTTTTACCTTATATTTGAGGGCTTGCCTTATCCACTTCAATGTTTTGACTCTTAGTTGCATACAAGACGACTGTCATAAGCAGACCATTAAAACTCCTGTCACCTGCCACCTATTCCATCTTCCTGGAGTCCAAAAACCTTTTACTGTGAGTGGCTTCCAGTCACCTGAGGCTATATAATAGATCCACTAATGCAACTCTGGCTTTTCTGGAAGTACCACCAGCTGGTTCTGTGGTGCTATTAGAGTCGCCTCACATGGTTAGTGACCTGATATGCCCCACTGTGATCTTGTTATAATCCTCTCAGCTACGCACTCTGGCTTGCATAATATTTGCAAATATGTACAGTTTTAATCTCTGCTCTTGGAAGTGGCAGATCCTATTTGGGAATGAAAAGTACTGTGCTTTTTGTTACTTGCTCTTTTTTTCTCCCTTCAGACCAGATTTTGGACAATTTCCCTTTTTCATATTATAATTCCCAATTGTGTCGGCATTTATATTTCCAAGTTGAATCCTATTTCATGATTTTCTGCCATATTTCCAGCGTCTCTTTTCCATGGTGCATTATATTGCCTATCGTTACAATTTTAAACAGCTGCCAACTTAACACATTTATCAAACTAGCAGGGAATACATTTTATCCCCCACCCACTGCCAGACCATGAATAAAGATATTAAATTAACGAAGTTCCACTCCAATACCTTACTGGACACCTTCCCCTGTCCAGGGATGGCCATTTATCACTGCTTTTGGATATGGTACTCTGGCTCGTTTATAGCCCACGTGACAGGGCTTCCATAGAAATAAATTTACTTCAATAGAAAAGTTTGTGTTGCAACATATTAACTGTGGGATTAAAGACTGGTTCTATTAGGTCTACTGAATTCTTGGTAATTCATTGAAAAGAGGGATTAAGTGCACCTGGCATTAGGCACAGTGCATTTTGTTTAGAGTTCTGTTATTCCAGATGTTCAGAATAAACAGCTGTGGGCACTTTTGAGGAGAAAAGTAAAATATTCCCAGGGATCCCATTATGTGCATAAATGCTGGAAGTAGTTGAAAAAAATGTGTGTGTGTGTGTATCTCTGTGTGTGTGTGTGTGTGTGTGTGTGTGTGTGTGTGTGTGTGTGTGTATGCTTTGTCTGAGAGAGCATATGGTGGGATATGAAGCAGAATTATAAAAGAGAGAAAGCACTAAACAGGTTGTCAAGAGATACTCTTCTACTCCAGGTTCAGACTCTGTATAGCAGTTTGACTAATTTAAGACAACTGATATTGCAAACTGTATAGCAGTTTGACTAATTTAAAACAACTGATATTTTCAAATGTGGAACGTCCAGGTGGGTCAAAATTATTTCTAATGTCCCATATGGCATCTAAATGTCTAGTTGCTTATTCTTTTTCTTTTAACCTTTGATTTTTATATCAGAACAAATAACATTCCTTTTAGTCTGGGCAAACTCATATGTTATGTCTGACTCTGTCTTTTTTTGCAGCTGTAGATTAGAGGATTCAGGTTTTCTTGGTACCTATGCAGAAAATATCGGATTCTCCAACCAAACTACAGAGTGGGAGGAAGGGGAGGAATTGCCAATACTGTTATTTGCAGAACAGAGTTGCTGCATCACATTCCCAAGCCTAGAAGATTCACCCTTTGGTTTGCTCTTAAGGGTTCCTGATAATAAAATGGAAACCACCTTGCCTCTGCAGAACCTCTGCTTTAGAGATCAACAGAATTTTAGATCTGGGAGGGTATTTGTAGGTCAACTATCCAGTGCCTCGTTTTAGGAGATCTAACTTCCCGTAACTCCCAGTGTAGGACTCTTTCCTCAGTGTGCAGTGCAGGGAGAGTCAAGAGTTCGCAGCAGACAGGTGATCCTACCTTCACATTCCCTTTGGAGCAGGAGCCAGGACCTGCCTCCCACAGCTGGGTAAGCAAGAGGCACAAAGAGATGCCTTAGACACCCTCTGTGCTTGGGGTGGGGGGGCAGGGAGGAATGACAAGTCAACCAAATCCTCTCTCCAAAACCAAAGCAGAGGACTTTGTCCTTGCATTTTCATGGGGTTTTAATTCACAATTTAAAGGCAAGACCTTTAAGTAGCCATAGCCTCCCACCCTGGTTCATCTCTCAGAGTTTAGAGTTCAGTGGAAACAAATGTGAGGCCACTGAGGCGACATGTCTGCCCCCAGGCACAAGAGAGTTGCAAAGTTGTTTGTTCACAAAAGCACTAAAACCAAAAAAAAAAAAAAAAGTCTGCACTTTAATCAAGTGCACGTCATTCGAAAGCCAAGTTTCCCAGAGTAAATTATGTCTATTTCTATTACCAGTAAAATATCACTCTCCTTTAATTGAGTCATCTGCAACACATGAAGTAATGAGGAACTGAATATTCCAAAAATTAGACAAATACTTTGCAATCACTGGATAAAAGGTTTCATAAACTTTGAAATGTGCTAACTCAAAAAAGATAAACAAGCTCTTATTTTCATAAAAATGTATAATTGTATATAAGGGTGACAGGGAGGATGCTTGCCAAACTATAAAGTGTCTACCTCAGGGCTGTAGAATTTGGGGTGATTTTTACTGCTCTTTAAATTTTTTGTGTAAACCTATCTTTATAATCTAAAAAGACAAAGCTAGTTGTATTTTGAGAAATATCGATAAAGATCTACCTTTCAGCTACCTATAGGATTATGGCAGGCACCTGTATTTGCTACCCATCAAATCTCTTTTTAAACCCCCTTATCTGTATCTTTCAACCCCACTCTGTTGGAACTCTCTTTTGAATGTTACTGATGACCTGGCCTTTAAAAAAACCTGATGTGTTTTATTAATATATTAATTATATGAATTTCCTATAGTGAAGAAACCGGCTGACTATATATTCTTTGAATGTCTTCCCATAATTTTCAGTAACACTGAAATTTTCTTCTTATTCTTCACTTTATGCGAACATCTCTTCTTTTTGCTATCACTGAACTGTATAGCTGTTTTTTCTATTCTCTTTACTTACTTCTTTGGTGGGCCCATCAGCTTCCATGATTCTAACCACTCAGGATTCTGCCACGTGGAACTTCAGAGCCACTGGGTGCTAGGCATCGTGCTAAGTGATGGGGATTCAATTATGGATAAGATATACTATCCTCAAGGAACTCACAAAAGAGGGAGGATATTAGATTACGTGCTTTTTTAAGTTTAAAGATAGAGTCAATCAGGGAAATCCAAGGATTTCCTCGTTGGGAAAGTGAAGAAAGGCTGCCTTACAGAAGTGGTTAGTCATTTCAGACATAGGACACAATGTGAACAAAGGCCGAAAGGCACGAGGTAGCACAGTGTGCGCGGGGAGCTCTAAGCTGTCTGATGTCGACGAGCCTGCGAGGAAAAGAGGTCCACAGAGGGTGGAAGACGGAGGGCCTTCTGTGATGTGTTAGTGTTATAGGTAGAATTGTGTCTCCCCAATTCATGTTGAAACCTGAACCCCCAATGTAACTGTATTTGAAAATAAGGCCGTTATAGAAGTAGTGAAGGTTAAAATGAAGTCATAAGGGTACAATCAGAGAAGATTAGAGTCCTTCTAAGAAGGGACTCCAGAGAGCTTGAGCGCACTCTCTCGCAGCCGTGCCAGGATGCAGCAGGCAGCCACCTGCGAGCCAGGAAGAGGGTGCTCACTCACCCGATTACGCTGCCACCCTGAGCTTGGATGTCCAGCCCCCAGAACTGTGAGAAAACAAATTTCTGTTGTTTGAGCCACCCCGTTTCTGGCATCGTGCTATGGCAGCCTGAGCTGACTAGGGCAGCTGGGGAGTCCGGATTTTACCCTGCAGACCAGGGGTTCTTCACTGCAGCCAGGAGCATTTTGGAAACTTGAGAGCGGGTTTTCTGGTGCTGTCATAGTGATTGCCAGGTGCTATTGGCCTTCACTGAATAGAGGCCTAGGGTGCTAGATGCCTTCCTCTTTATGGAGCATTCTCACGCAATGAAGAAATGTCCCACATCTACCAGACGTTTCGGTAGGTAAAAAAACCTGTTTTTCATTATCTGGGTCCAGAACTAATCTCCATTTCACATAAAAATACCAAATGTTTTTATATAATTTAATATGCACTAAACCTTTCAGGAATGTCACTACCCTGTAAATTGAGGTAAAATTTTTTTAAAATGTCCAAACATTATTCACAGTTTCAGAAAGTATGTTGCCACAGTAAAACTCTTGACATTTGTATTTCCAATATGTATGTTTGTATCATGTAGCATACATAATTGTCATGTATGTGGGGACTCAACATATAGGTGTAAGCATTTATCTACTTTTTTTTTAGTGTTTTTGTGTCTAGGTACTTACTATTAAAAGATATATAATTTTATTATAAGTTACCATTTTTATATTTCTTCTTCACAATACAGCTAGAAAAATTTGCTTGCCTCCTTTTATTTTAAATATGTATACAAATATTATACTCATCTATAAATTTTATTTCTGGTTAATAAAAAGGACATTACAAAATATTTCAAATAAAAGTGGAAAGATTGAGAACTTCTGTTGTAGGAGATGGGGACCTTGTGAAGAATTTTAAGGTAAAGGTTTATTTAAACCTATTCTGAGCACTTCACTTTTTCCCATCTCCTCAAAGATTCAGAGGTGGACAAAGACACAAAAGCTGCCCTTCCCACCCACCTCCCACACCTCGGTACTGTTGCCATGGGAAATAGTCCACACTCCCACTTTGAAAGTCACTGGATTATGGCCTCAGACTTAACTACTAATGGCATAGATCAAAACTAAAGATGACCACCACCTATTCCAATACTACTTTAACCAGCCTTACCAAAACCCTGCTTTCTGCTACTGTCAATTTCAGAGGTATCATGGTAACAGGGAGAATCTTCTGTCCCTGTTCTCAAGTATGTAATTATTTCAGGATGAAATAAGTTCTAGGCTCATAGGAGCCAGAAGCATGTCTAACCATCTTGGTTTCACGTTTGGCAAGGTTAACAAAGTGATCAGGATGATTTTCAGCCATACTAAGTCATCTGACCTGTGAGTTGGAGACCAATACTGTCTGAGGGTCTTGTGGAGGTCAACTCCCAGCTACGCTGCATAATTCATCTTCTTTACCCAAGTCCAGCTCTGCGATTGCTGCTTTAGGAAAGTCTTAGGACTGTTCCATACAATGACTTTGTAATAAAGCACTGAAAACCTCTCTTCTACAGGCTGGTGGACATTGCCTTGATCTCAGATATTAGGCTCGTAGAGGGATCACATTTCACTCATTATCTTTTCCATCCCTACCGAGAGGAAGAGGATGCCTTGAGGCTGGTGATTCTGGCTGAGCACCATCTCCCCTCTTCCCAGATCCTGCAGCTAGAGCTCCTTCTGCTACATGGTAGGCCTCAGTTTTCTGACGGGGAAGTTACAATTCTAGTAAATTTCCAGGAGGTCAGGGTTTGCTCCAGGTTATGCCAATGATATATTTATTGGCATGTGCTGAACCTTGATTTGTAGGCCCAGCTATCTACCTCAATGCTCTCACATTTGGGATGTGCAAGGATAACTTCACTCCTCTTTGAGTTACTGGCCCAGGAGACCACATCCACTGAAAAAGGTGTGAGGAAATTCCTGAGATGCTAGAACCATTGATCACGTATTTTCCCACACCATACATAGTTCAGTCTTCACCTACCTGGCCAGAGGTCCATGATTTGACTGTGTCATAAATGAGCGACACCTTTTGCTTTTCTTTAGACTTGTGCTAGCATTGGCTAGACTCTCCCACAAAGCCCCACACAACCCTGTACCATAGGTTCTGAATAAACACACCACTTATGAGGAAGCATATTCCCCAGCGCTGGTCTCCTTGCCCATATTTCCACCATGAAAAAACTGTGGGATTTTCCTAGGGTCCATTTTCAAGGCAAGAAGATATACAGCCTTTTTTAATCAACCGCTTTTAAGCCTTTGCAAGTGCATTGACACAAATTTAAGACAGTTTCCTTGGGCTCCCAACTACAGTTGTGAGAGACATCACATTTTGTGTAAAGAGAAAGTTTGTGGAGCTCTGCTTCTGGAAATAGACCATGGCCTAAACTTGGTCATAGTCTTTTAACTGGTATCAATTTTCCTGACTCCTAAGCTCTTGGATCAGACTGTGGGATGCCCTCCAGAGATTTTTCAACCTCATCTAATTTTGGAAAGGTGATAAATGGAAGGTCTGGCAGACATGCTTTGTCTAGTATGAGTAGACTCTAACACTATGTGTGGTGGAGGCTGTGATACCCGCCCAGATTCCCCTTCAGGAATGAAGGATTTATTACCCTAGCTGCTGGGTGTGCTGTCAAAAATAGTCCTCGGCTGTCAGCCTCCTTCAGGTTTACCTCAGTTGAAGAGAGCAATCTCACTCAGTGCCTCCTATATCCCCTTCCTGGGGAGGCTGGTATTCAATCTGAGGGAGCTTATAAAGACCTTGTTCCTTTTCCCCAACTTGAGATCTCTCAGGGATGATCCCATCTTTAGAATTGCCCTGAGGATCAGTTGACGTTTCCATTGAGGCTGTATCCCAGATTAGCTTCTTCCTCTGGTTGCTCTTGCTCCTCCCCTTCCTTCCCACAGGTCTTGATCCCAAGATTACTACCTAATAGCATCCCATTTGTCAGTCTTGGTCTCAGAGTCTGCTTTCCAGAGAACACAAACTTTAGTAGTTGGTACCAAGAGTGCTTTGAGAAAGTAGATGTAAGTATGTGATTTTGGAGCTGGGTCTCCCACCAGGGTCGTGAACCAGGAGAGTATGTATTGGACTGCATTCTGAAAGTGTGTTAATCAAGAGAGGAGGGGCATGGGTTGGAAAAGGGAGAAGTTGTCAATTTGGGATCATGTTTCTAGGGCACAGCATTTAACATCCTAGTGATGGTATACACCAGTAAGTTACTAAGATGACACTAAGAGCATGGGGAAAGTGGTGGCCCACTCTAAGTGAGGTAAAAGTGCCAAAATACCATGACTGATGGTGAAAGAAGAGACTGAAAGGCTCAGAGAAGTGGGCCTGCTGGAGCGGATGTACAATAAGGCAGAAAACCCATCCTATTTCTGCACAGAAATGTCTACAGGATATGCCACTTAAACAATAATGCATGTACTGGTGAGTGGGGTACCAGCATCACTCAGCTCTCCATTGGTGGTACCCTTCTGTAGGCATGAGGATGGTAGAGATGCTGTTACAGAACTAGGCTCAAATAGTAATGTGGATGGCAGAAGTCTCAAACAATATAGATCAGGTAGACCAGGTGGTGTCACATTACCAACAGCATCTAAGTGGATGCAATGATTGTAATGAGTGACAAAAAGGGAGGGGGAGGGCTGCTAACCTACAGACAGTTATGAATATGGTTAAAAGAACATGGCGTTTCTAACAGTAAATGAAATCCAAGATGGGTGATTAAATAGAGTGGACAGTTTTCTAATTTTCATCTGATTCAGCTCTTAGAACTAGAATCCACTGCCTGAAGAAGTAAGCAAACTAGAGCACAGAGGAGTCCAGGAAGAAGGATTTACAACAGCATAATAAACATACAAAATCATAATTCCTTAGTTCTTCCCAGAGGGACCTACTGCCATTTACTTAGGTAAGTGTACTCTGGGGACAAAGGAATACATATATATCTTGAGGACTTTGGACACAGCATCTGTGCTGACGTTGATATCTGATAACCTGAAGCACCTGTAGGGTCCTGGTTAGAGTGTAGGATGTAGGGGGCCAGTGATAAGGGGAGATCTGGTCCATGTCTGGTTCTCAGTGAGTCTGCTAGATCCATGGACCATCCTGTGGTCATTTCTCTGTTCTCAAATGCATAACTGAGATAAACAAATTAGTAGTTGATGCGACCCACACCAATTCCTGGTTCCCTGGGATAAGAGAAGTTATAGAATGGAACCAAATGGAATCTCTGAAACGATCTCTATTCAAGCCAAGAGAGTAAATCAAAAACAATATCACATCTGGAATTATACAGAAAGCAATGCCACCCTTAAATATCTAATAGGTGGAAGTATTTCTATTTAATTAAAAAATGTGGCTTCTGCAAAAATCAAACAGATTCTGGAGGATAACAGTAGACTTCCGTGAAATCTACCGAATAGTAGCCCCTATTGAAGCTACTGTGCCAGATGTAATATCTTTGCTAGAGCAGATTAATACACATCCACTGATTTGGTGAATGCATTCTTTTTTGCTCTTATCATAAAAGAGGTTCAGAATCAGTTTGCATTTATTTGGAACAAGGCACAATATACATCTTCAGTCTTGCGTCAGTGCTATGCCAGCTCTCCTGGCTTTTGCCATAATATAGTCTAAAGAAACTTGGACTAACTGGTCATCCTGTAGAACATCTCACCAATGACATCATGCTACTCAGACAAGATGAGTACAGAATGGAAGTACATTGACAGTCTTGGTAAAATACATGCACTCCACAGGGAAGGAGACAAAACTTAGAAAACTTCAGGAACCCACCATAGTTTTTGTTATCCAGTGGTCTGGGGCATGTTGGAACATCACCTTCAATGTAAAAAATACATTGTTGCCTATTGTATCTCTCACCCCCAAGGGGAAGTACAATATCTGGTAGTCTTTTTCACATTTTCAAGTTAGCAGTTCCATTTCTATTAACAGTGCTCCAACGAATACAGTTAGTGACACCAAAGACTGCCAGATTTGAGATGGGTCCAGAGCAGGAAAAGACCGCATCAGTTCCAGGTTGCAGTGCACACAGATCTACTGCACTGACCATGTGACCTGTAAGACACCATGGTATTAAAAGTATAACTGGTAGGAAAACACACTGCATGAAGTTTATGGAGAGCTTTGATGGGAGAATGATAATGCATACTTCTCTAGTTCTGGGGCAAATCATGACAATCTGCAGTGTAATATTATGTACCTTTCAAAAAAATAGTTTCAGATGTGCTATTGAGCTCTGAGAGAGAGAGAGAGAGTACCTGATCACGGGACATCAAATGACCACGTCACCTACCAAATCCTAATGTCAAAGAAGCCGAACATTAATCAATCTTAAGATGGAAGTGGTACCTCTGAGATAAAGCACTAGTGGGAGCAGTAGAGGAAATGCAAGCACAGTAAGCTGATTGCCCAGACACCATGCCACCTACCACTGTTGCAATTATGCCTCATTCAGTTTACACCTATGGGTAGAGTTCCTTATGACCAGACTATAAAGGAGAAAAAAATCCCCAAACTTGGTTTATAGATAGATCAGATTTGTAATGTGTGTGCAAGCTCAAAATGGATGCTGGTGCACTACACCCTCACTCAGGTGTGGCAGTGGTAAGGGGAACTCTTTATATGGACAGAGCTCAGGCAGCAGACCTGGTCATCAACCTTATGTAAAGAGAAGTAGCCTGAGTTTAGAAGATACATAGTATACACAGATTTACTGGCAGTGCCAAATGTTTTAGCTGTGTCTTCAGGAACCTGGAAATTAGAAAATTTTAAGCTAGAGACAAGTGGTCCTATGAGAGTGGACATAAAGTGTGAATATCTTTGTATCTCATGTTTAATATCCACCAGAGAGCATCTCACTAAACTATCAGGTAATCAAAATGACTCAGCAGTAGACATCAGCCAGACTCTGTCATTGACCACCCCAATGCTATTGTAATAGACATTGGTGAAGTGAATGAAGAAGCCCTATTGGCAAAGATAGAGACAATGCACAGGCCCAACAATGTGAATTCACAAGACTAAAGTAACTATTTCTGTTAACAACAATGACCAATGCTGAATCTCCAATGGATTGTTAATTGTATGGGTCTGGAACGTAGGAGCAAAGGATAGATTGGTGAAACTTATTGGTAAAGGATTAGTATGTTATGGGCTATGAGCAAGGGGAGAGAAGATGGCAAAGCTTAGGGAGTGACAATAGTTAAAGGGCAGGCAAAGGAAGAAAAATGTTAAAGAGGGGCTGAGAAGGAACAGTTAGAAGAAACATAAATCAGGAGCCAAGGGAGGAAAGCTTCATAAAGAAAAAGATATGAACAGGTTAAGTAAGATAGGGATTAAAAGTATCCATTGATTTTAGCAACAGAGGACAATTAAAATTTTTGGCTGCAGCAATTTCAAAGCAAACTAGAGCACAGGGGTGTTGAAATATAACTGGGAATAAAAGAAAGGAATACAATAAATATGAGTTGAGTTTTAAAGCATCATACTAGTGTAGGGAAAGAATAGATAAGATGGTACCTAAAGAGGAAAGTAGTAAAGGTTTGAAATGAGGAAGAAAGTCAACCACGTGTGCATATAAAGATCATCAGGCAGAGATGAAGCCAAGTGAAGGTTGAACTTCACAAATTTGCATTGGCACCAGTTAGTTTGATTTGTGCCTTTTCTCTAGTAATGCTTGGCTTCCAAGGGGATAGGGGTCCCAAATGCACATTGTTTTGGACTAAGAACTGATATAAAGGTAAAGGTTTCACAGTGGGAAAAATAGGGCCAGAATGTTCAGGGTGCTGGCAGATGAGGTTCTAGTGTGATTCATCACGCTGGAATGAAATGAAGGGAAACCCTGAGAAGGTGATGGTCTAGGAGGAAGAAGGAGGACCAAGATGTCTAACACCAAAGGTTCTGTAATCAAGGGAGTAAAAGAGATGGAGGGATGAGAGCTTATGGGCAGATGTTAATATATTGGAGTTTATGCTTTTATGGGTCATTCATTTCCACCTGACAGTAATATCAACCTTGAGGCAACAGTAGACTGTGAAATAGAGAATATGCTGGATCACCTGCCTGAGTAGCCATTGACTGAAGTGCAGCAACTTTGAAAACTTTTTCTTACTGAGATGGGAATTTACAGGCCAGTCACTTTCACTATTCTCCCATTTAGCCTGAATAAACAGGAGAGGAGCAGACAGGATGCTGAGTGTTGGCATAATAAAAAATTGCCATACAAGAGAACTTCACTACATAAAGTAATTATAGCTATTGTCCTTAGACAGGGGGCAAATGAACTATCACAACTTTATTCTTCCAGTCTGTAACAGAAATGATCTTCTTAGAGTCTACCCATTGCAGTAGTATTTGATTCAGTTTGCAGAGTGGCACACCTTTGAAAGAAGGGTTGTGTTCCCTCTTATGTATCATAATGGAAAAACATATAGAGGATACTGTAATGAAGAGAAAATATACTTATTAGCCAAGCACATATAACTTTCCACTCTTGTCCTAATCAGATTCCCCCCAAACAAATCATTGGTACTTTTATTAACTTACGTAGGTGGATACTATTTGGCAAATTATAGAACAGTTTGTTATACTTTTTAGAAAGTCAATAACAAAACATCTGATTCTTTTTAACAAAAAAGTTTCTTCCCTTGACTACTTTCATTACTCTGGTCTGTGGATTATAACCAGTTGTTATTTCCATTGAATACCCCAACTCTTCTAGTTTCTGGTTCCACCTAACTGGAGTCCAGTAGACTTAATTACATTTAAAGATGACTTAAGTAGCTAAACTTTGCCTTAGTTTGAAGCAGTGAGTTTTACTGTGTCTTAATATGCCTTAGCTGCCTAATCATTCACTGGGCAGGCTACATACTGAACTGCAGGAGAGTTCATCCATGTGTTCATGTGAAAAATAATGGAACTGGGTCCAGAAGAATACCCAATGGATTCTCAAACCATTAATTTTTAGATTAGGCCTTTACTTTGGCAACATGTGTACAAATAAACAAGCATGATTAAAATTAATTTATTGCATTCAAGAGACATCTGTAATTCTGCAGTTACTCGGCAAGAGAAAAATTAAACAATTTCAGCTTTGACCATTTCCTTTCTTATTCCAGTTAAACAAACCTTGCCTTCCTAAATTACTTAGATCCTCTTTTCCGGCTGATAGGAAAACAAAAGGCCTCATAAATGAGCTTTTATTTTTAATACATATAAAAACACAAGGATGACATTAAAGTGCCGTAAAAAACCAGCTTAGAGACGATTAAAGACTAATAATGCTTCTTGCTTCAAGTGAATCTTGAGCATCTGTGCCAAAGTATTACAGCACATGCTATGGGAGAGAACATATTAGCTCCATCAACACCATCATTTTCCCCCAGCTTTACTGAGTCATGATTCTAGAAAGAATTTCAGGTGACTTGAATCACAGCTAAGTATTTCTTTATCTTTCATCTCCCCTAACTATATTTTGTCCACTCTCTGGGGCCAGAGACTGCCCTGGCTATCTTTATTTCCCCAGCAGTACCCAATAGTGCCTGATGTAGAAGTAACCAACATTTGTTGAGTTCCTTCCTGTTGGGACAGCTCGACAGATGGAGTGTACAAGTAAGAGGTGTTCTATAGAAAAGAACTGTGTTGATTGTCTTTCAGAAGAAATAGAATATTTTAGAATCTCTGCTAAATGGAATGATTCAAGTTTAACACTCTTTATTAATTAATAGATTATTCTTTTGAATCTTTAAGTATCAATAACTCCTGTTAGATGAAGAATATTTCTGTGTTTTAAATTGGTTGCTTCATAAATATTTTCCTGGACCAGCAACAGTCAGCATTGTACCCTTATATTACACTAGATATTATTTATGCTTTTTTATAAGGGACATAAGAGGCAGGTGCACTGAGGAGCAAGTACATGGATTGTTTTTCTTGCTAGGTTCTGCTTTTACCCTTCAACCATTTTTCTGGGTGTTATTGGTTGCCTTCTGCCTATATTCTTTTTGCTTTTTATTTGTTGTAAGCTCTTGTTTATACTTTGAGAAAATAAAAACAGTTCTTCAGAGACTTTGGTTTTACTTTATTCTTGTATTATTTTTCAATTGCACAATATGAGTGCTGTAATCAAAATGGCAATTAAAATGGCAGCTAATCTAATGCTATGTAACTTGGGATAATGCAGGGCACATAGTAAAAAATAGCCTCCTAAAACTTCCCAATAAGGAGAAGAAATATCCAGCACCAATCCCATTTTAGATGAAATCATATACCAATCAACACCCAAGTTTCTTCCAAGTTAACTTGGAAGAAATTAAACTCTTTTACATTAGACTTCTAGACAAAGTCTGTGAAAGTGGTTGCTATTTTTCAGGAGGGCAAGAGGTGAGGATGCTACCTGGCTACAAATTATACTGTAAGAGTTTGTGAGTCTAGAAATTATTCTAACAGATTATTGATGAGATTCTCCTGTTATATAGAACAAATTTCCAGCAAGGGAATTAACAAGATTGATATCTCACATCCAAGCAAGTTAAGCTAAATGAATAAATAAGCAAAAACAGAACACTTACTATAAAATACTACTTGCCTCTTCTTTTTCAATTGACTAATTTAAATGTTGACTTCTTTTACTTTTTTCTTTTCTGGGCTTCATTTTTCTGGGTCTAGTGATATGTGATCAATGATGTCATATGCTCCAAAGGTGGAGATGAATTGCAAAAGCCAGACAGGAATTTAATAAAGGAATTTAATAGCTAGAGGATCAGAAAATATATCTTGGGTTTCTAGGGAGTCTGGAATAAATTTAAATTATGCTGCTAGCAATGGGTAACTAACATTTTATGAACACTACACTTATTCAATGATTTTTATAGAAAAATCTCTAGATAGCCCTTAGGTATCTGCTTGCTCTAGAACACTGATTGCTTTACTCACTTTAGCAATACAGTTATTGCTAATCACTGGTAAATGACACTAATCAACTCTGTAAATATGTTTTAAATACATTTGAGTATTATATGAAAATCAGTATGTTCCAAGTTGCTCCCTTCCATTGAAAGTGAAAGTGCCCAAGTTTGGAATTAATGTGTAAGTATATGCTCATGTATTAATATTTAGATTTTTCAAGAAAAAGCTATATGTAATTTACATAAAAATGTCTCATGAATGGATGAATGAATGGTTGTTTATATTTTATGTAAAAAGTGCTACCATAGTCTGATCATCTGCTCCAGGATGGTGTGCTGCTGTCTAAAGAAAACAATGAAAGTCAGAGATGTGATTGCCTTCCTTAAATGGCCTGATTTTTGGAGATTTTTGTTCTCGAAAATTCTGACAGTTTATCCCATAAGAAAGGTAAAGCCTTTGCAGTCTCTCAAATACAAACAAAATAAAGACTGCTTTCTAAACTGATCACAGAGAAATTTGGAACCACTTGAGTATGAAGGGTAGTTTAAATCAACCGAGCCATTGATTCTGTACTCTGATTCCAGCAAGCAGCCCATTCTGACCTTGACTCAAAGAGCAGAGGGTGACTTGCATTCGCATTACAATTTAGATGCCAGTGTGTCATTTTAGTGTGCAGAATACTGGGACATGATGGAGTAAATGGAGAAAGATTGGTAGACAGGTAGGTAGAGAGACTTATAGATGGACAGAGATTATTGGCGATTATTTGTCTGTTAGTAATTAAATTCATGACAATGGGAAATAATTACTTTTAAAAATACCTCTTACATCCAATCTGTAGTTTCTGATTATTAATAGAAATAATAGGTGCCTGGGACTTTCCTATGCTCTCATTAGTATCAAATGTTGGGAGAATTGTGCACCTGAGTAAATTTGGCAGCAGGTCTGCACTAGGAATTCTGCTTGTCTCTACAGAAAACTGTCCAGGTTTGTTGATACCTGTAATACTGTCATTAAATTGTACTTGACTTTTAAGTGCTAGTTTGATCTAAGGTATGGCTTCACCCATTAGTAATGATGTTATTGTGGCTACAGGAAAATCACGATTGAAGGTTATGTCGCTTGCATCTGCTTTGTATAAGTGCTTTATTTCACTTGGAAAAAGTTCAAATCTTTGAGAGGCCACAGTTTTAGACTATTATAGACAGACACATAAATGATGTTCTGGAACTTCAAGAGATAATAAGGAAGTGTTTAGTGTTTTTTTAGGGATAATTGAAAAACGTCCCTCTTATTTACATAAAAGGTGGTTATCTTAGAGGGCACACTTTGTTTGCTTTGTCCCTACTTTGATCCAACATTCGCATCACTTTAATTTCCTGGAGTTTCTTCACTCTTCTTTCTGCCAAATTACATCTCAGACTCCTTTCAAAACCATGCATAAAACACACATTCTTCAGTGAGCTTTCTGGAGTAACCCGCGAAGCTCCAGGCGCTCTCACAATATTCCTATTGGGCTTTACCTTTATATCTTAAGACTCAGTCATTTATTCATTGAGTCATGTAATACATACACTAGTTATATGCTAGGCATGGTTCTAGACACTTGAGATATATTAGTGAACAAAATAAAAATTTCTTTCTTTGAGGAGCGTATGTTCTGGTAAAGAGAGATGATGGTTAATTTTGTGTGTTACCTTGTCTGGGTCAATGGTTAAACATTAGTCTAGATGTTTCTGTGAAGATATATTTAAGATGAGATTATTCAGACTTTGAATAAAGCAGATTACCCTATATAATTTGGGGTGACCCAGCTAATAGTTAAAGGCCTTAAGAATAAAACACTGAGGTCTCCTGAAGAAGAAAGAATTCTGTCTCCAGACATGAGCTGCAACTTCAACATTTCCCTGGGTCTCCAGCCTGCCGGCCTGCCAGCCTGCCATGTAGAATTCAAACTTGCCAGCCCCTACAAATGAGAACCAGTTCTTTAAAATAAATGTCTCTCTCTTTACACACACACACACACACACACACACACACACGCACGCACGCACGCATACAACCTATTGGTTTTGTTTCTCTGAAGAAACCTGAATAATACAGAGATACAAACAATAAATAATAAAGATAATAATTAAGTAAATCACGTGGTATTTCCAAAGACAAAAATGTGAAAGAAAAAAATGGAAAAGGAATGTTCAGGAAGGGAATCCAGCTGTTTTATTAAGCAGAGAAGACCTTGTTAAGAATATGAGATCTGAGAACATGTCTGAAGGCACTGGGAGAATTAGCCAAGGAGCTCTCTGGAGAAAGAGCACTTCAAGTAGAATGATCCACTGAAGCAAAAGTCCTAAGGCAGGAGTGTGGTATGTTCGAGAAATAGCAAGAAAGTAGATATGGCTGGGATGGAGCACACAAAGATTGGGGTAGCAGGGGATGTGGGCAGAGCAGGGACAGGAAGCCAGATGACTTAGATCTTTGTAGGCCACAGGAAAGTGAGCTATTGTAGAGTGTCGAGCAAGAGTTATGTCATGCTGATTTAAATTTTTATAAAAGTTATTCCTGGGAATAGACTTAGAAGCCAAGGGTAGTGTCAGGGACATGTGTTAGAAAGTTATATCCATCAGCTCTTGCTCTGTAACAAACCACCACATATTTTAGTGGCTGAAAACAAGAACCATTATTTAGCTCACAATTATGTGGATTGGCAAATTAGGCTGCGCTCCAGCAGGCAGTTCTACTGGTCTTGTCTGCAGTCAGCTGTGGGTAAGCAATGTGGCTGTGTTTCAGGGAGCTGCCCAGCTAATGGCTTGGACCATGGAAGTAGCTGAGTCATGTGCTTATTCACGTGATGTCAACAGGCGTCAAGAGAAGGAGCAGAAGTGTGCAAAGTGTCTTGAGGGCTCAGAACTAACACACCATCACTTGACACATATTATACTAGTTAAAGCAAATCATGAAGTTTTCACAGATTGTGGAATGGAGGAATAGATTCTACATTTTGATTGGAAAAGCTACAAAACCGCATTACAACAGGGTCTGATGTAGCAAGAGGAGTAGTTGCCACTATTTTTGCAAGCAGTCTGCCATAGAGCTATTTTGGATGTCCAGGTAGGAGATGATAGTTGCTTGGGCCAGGGCGGTAGCAGTGGAGGTGGTGCAAACTGGTCAGAGTCCACATCAACTTTCCAGGCTGAGGCAAAAGAATTTCTTGATTAATAGGTGTAGGATGGAGGGAAGGAAAGAAGAGTCAATGCTGAGTCTGAGATTTTCAGCCTCAATGAGTAGAATGGTGGAGCTGCAGTACACAGAAATCAAGGAGATCGCGTTGGAACAGATTCCTAAGAGAAGAGCCAGGATTTCATTTTGGCCATATTATTTCAAATGTCTTTTAGACATCTAAGTAGAAATGTGAAATAGGCAGTTTGATCAAGGCTAACATTTGAGAGAAAGGTTCGAGCTGAGTTTTCAGCACATAGGTGATATTCAAAACCATGGAACTGAACCATATCACCTCAGGAATCACTAAAGGTAAAAGGAAAGGACCAAGGATTGAGCCCCAGAACTCAAACACTCTGATACTGTAGTGTATTAAGAGTTCAAGAAGAAGAGAAGCCAGTAATGCAGGCCGAAAAGGAGCATCCAGTGATGGGGGAAAGTAACCTACCTAAAGAGTACAGTGTCCTAGAAATCAAGAGCAGACAGTGAAATGAGGAATAGAAAATGATTATGCAAAATGCTGCTGACAGGTAACCTGAGACCATTGCCTGTCGGATTATTTGCGGATCTTTGCAAAGACGATCTTTGAGCCTTTTTTTCCTTTCTATCAGGAAAATATTTCCACCTTGGCTGTCACAAGAATGGCAGGGATAGTAGTAGAACATAGTAGTAGCAGTAGCAGTACAGTAGTAGCAGGAGTAGAGTAGTAGTAGTAGTAGTGCAGTGGTGGTGGTGGTGGCGGTGCAGTAATAGAAGTAGTGTAGTCGTGTAGTACTAGTAGTAGAGTAGTAGTAGCACACAGCAGTAGTAGAGCAGTGGCAGTAGTAGAGTAGGAGTAGTAGCCGTAGTAGTAGACCACTGATAGTAGTAGTAGTGGCATGGAGCCTGGCAGCAGTGTTCCCCAGGCACTCTTCCACATGCTTCCTGTGGATTATCTGATTGACTCCTCACAGTAATCCTTCTTGAATGAGGAAACTGACTTACAGAAAACTAAATTTCTCAGAGTCACACAGCCAGTGAGTGATGGGTCCAGAATTCAAATCCAGACTTTCTGATTCCAGAGCCTTTTTCTTCACTAGTCTGCTATAGTGATGCTCAGGAACTAGTAACAGTGGCCTCGTTAGCACCATGCTTGCAACAAATTACACTTTAGGCATTGTATTCCAAAACCATTTTCTATGAAAACCAGACTCCTGGTCCTATAACCATTCTTCTAGCATATCTTACTCTCATTTATTTACTTAATTATTTTGATATCAATCTAAAAACAATTTGAAACAGTTTACATAATTACACAACATAAGCAGATAAAGAATAAGTGATAGGATGGAGCAGATAACTTGTTTTCACCAGTCATTCTAATCCTGTCATACTTATGGTAGGGAAATGATAAATTTTATTGCCTCAAAATTTACTTACTTGCCAACCAGATTCAGAAGGTAATATGAAAATTTTGACAAATTACTTTGTAATAGCCCTTGATATAATGGAATGAATAATAAAGTTCCTACGTCATTTAAGTATTAATAGCACTGCGTGTAATTGAAATGTTATCTTTGAATTATAAACACATTATAATTGTGGATAGCACAGTTTTATTCCAATTTAAATTTGGCCTTAGAGTCACTTGTGTTTATTTCATATTTCTCTAAAATAAATATTAACACATTTTCTAATAATGTGAAACACTTCAGCACAGTACAAAACTAAGCTTTTGCCCATAACGTTTTTTAGTCATAGAAGCCATTTACATCCATTGTTGGAAGCGATAAATTGGAGATGATTGTGGGATACCCAAGTAGAGATGTGTACAGGTGGGTAGATAGGTATCTATAACTGATTTGGTGCTGCACAGTGCTGGGGGGCAAAGTGTGATTTTAAATCCATCCAAAGGCAGGAGACAAAAATTGACAAAAACTCACACTCCTCTCATCAAACTCTGCCAGATTCAGGAATAATAAGACAATAGCTAGATAAAATCTCAAAATTCAAAAAGAAAAACCCCTTCAAATTCAGCATGTTTTAGATGAGAACTTCTCTGTCTGCCTCCGTTCTCTCAGCTCTCTATTTTTCATATCACCACTAGGTCAGTCATATTAAAGCCTCATTCTATGTTGTTTCTCTTCTGAAAATCTTTAATGACTGTCTAATGTCTGTAAGGTTCAACCAATCCACCCAAGTTGGCTGGCTAAGGCAACAGCCATTCCCAATACTTTTCTTCTTTGCTACTCTCACTATAAAGGCTGGAAAGGAGAAACTTTTCTTCTCCACCTCTCTTTCAGCTGCAAGAGGCCATTCACTCACTTTTTGACAAAGAGATGAGACTACTGGGGATCCTGAGGAATATTTTGCTTTTATGATAACAAGAACGTATGTGGTTGTTATCATTTCTTCTCTCTGTTCCCAGTCTTGAATGTAGATACAATCTCTGAAGCTTTTGCATTTATCTTGTGACCATGAGCACACATATATAAAGCATAAAAAGTCTCTAAGGATGGCAGGGAGGTAGTAAGATCTAGGTCAGTGAGAACTCTGTTGAACTGCAGGCATACCCCTAAGATCGCCCATTTCTGGATTTCTTGTCAAGAAAACAATAAATGTTTATATGTTTTAATCAGGTTTTCTATTTCTTGCAGGTGACATTTTTCCCAATTCAGCTTGGCATTCAAACACCTATGCTGTCTGATTTGAAGTTGTTCGTCCATACAAATTTACTTTTTCTTGATTACTTGATCCTTGTGTTTCAGAAGAATCTTTCCTAGTTTCTATTTCCAGAACACCTCCTGGCCTTTCCTGATTCAGTAACTTAGCTCATGTTATTTCTTCCACATAGAATTCCTTGTTTTTGTGTTCTTCCACAACACCCACACACTATCTTTGTCTCTAGTCTTTCTGTGTAGTCTTGGTTGTCTATCATACATGTGACTGCCACCATGAACACTTTCTTGATCTTTCTGGAGGTGACAGCTTCCTTCTTTGAATTCTTGTGGAACTTGCTTCTGTACAAAGATTACACCAAGCTCCAGAATATTATTATTTATGTACATGTCATCTCATCTTCTAAGTTGTAATCCTTGACTTAAGTTTGGCTCATATGTCATTATTTTTCCTCGGGGAGGGGTTATACTTATGTGTTAAATCATTTTTTTATTCTCCAAATGAGTAGAGAAAATGGATTCTAAGTCTCTAAAATATACAGTAGGTTGGGAGCAACAGAATTGAGAACTGGTGAAATAGAGGACTACAGAGATAAGAACAGAGAATTCTCTCACTATAAAGAGACCGTGAAAAGTTGCAGCAATTACAGGAAAACCTAAATGAGGTTTCGGTCAATTGCAAGAAATGAAGAAACTCTTTAGTCTCAAGTCACATTTTGACTGTTAAGTGGTTGTGCTTTGTGCATTGTTTTTGTTACATTTAATGAGAATTGGGCACATAATCTTATATATTCTACAGGAAAAACTGGGCCAATAAAATATTCTAATTAAAAATTATATTCTTTGTGGTTTTATTCACATGTTTTCTTTGTATTATAACCTAATATTCTTGCTTAGAAAAACACATTTCATTGTTTTTGAGTCATTTCCCCATCTTGAGTTTATTAAACTTGAATTAAAATAAATTATTCTAAAAACAAAGCTCTGTTTTCTACATTGGAACTTGAAAATCTTTTGAAACTAAATAGAGTTAAAATTCAAAACATTAAATAAATACAAGTCTTAAAAATGCTAAGGTCTTGCCCATCTCAAATATAGACATTTATTACTACAACATGGGAGTCATTTTTGTCCGTTGGTCTTTCCCAGTTGAGACTGTTTGATTAATGTGATGTTAAATGCCTAATACTGCGTAATGAATTAAGTCACTCATCCTGTGCCTAGCTCCTTCCTATCCATTTCTAGCAGCAAAGGGTGGCTGAGGATAACTCCATGAGGGGAAATAAATATACTTACACATATGTACAGACAGACATATCCATGGCCTTAAAAAGAGATAAACAGAAAAAAACTTTGGGAGAAAATATTTCAATCATTTGCCTTTCATCTCCCCACATTTATAAAAATGCATTAATAGAAGAAAAAAAACCTCTTAGCAAATAAGGAAATCCCAAGAACACTCCCTAAGGACAGCTGTCACTACCAGATCTTGATGACAGCCAGCTTTCTGAAGAAATATATCTAAATCACAGACTTTTTAAAAAAAGTTAAGAAATCTAGAAAAGTCATAGGTCCTGATTACAGAATCTGGCACAATCTCAGTAACAGTTTTTAGACATAATGTCCTTTCAGTTGTAAACCCACATATGGGGCCTTTACTGGCCAAGTTCAGAGCAAATTTCTTCACGCAAGTCTGGAACCCTATCTACTCCTTTATGATCTTTCAAAGATTTTCAAGGAGTCAGCCTTTCTTCTTTCCAGAAAGCAACCACCCATTCTTTCAACTGCATGTCACTAACATTACTCATCACAGTGGAGGAATAGACAAGGGCAATCATATATTTTTTTAATTTTGGACATAGTCCCAAGGTTCCAAATTTCTTTCAAATTTGTCTAGTTTCCCAGTCTATGACTTTCAATTTTCTCATGTTTTTAGAAGTTTCCTTACTTTGTTCATTCGTTCATTTATTCATTTACTTTTTTCAACAAATATTTATCAAGCACCTACTATGTGCTGGACACTGTTCTGGACTCAATTATAATGCAGTTTGCATTCTAGTGGGAACAGATGATTATACATAAATAAATAAAAGCAATATGTCAGGTACTGATAGATAACATGAGAAAAATAAGCAGAGTTCCAGGGAAAAGAGAAAGCTGGGTGGGAGGCGTGCTATTTGCACTGAGTGGTCAGTGAAGGCTGCTCTAAAAGTGAGCATTGAGCAAGAAGTGAGCGGGTGCATGTTTTCTGGGAAAACAACCCTTCGGACAAAGGAAACAGGAAGTGCAACGTTTCTAATTATGCTCAGGGAGTGGCTTGGGGCTAGCCTGGCTGGGGGTGTGTGGGTTTGGAGAAAATGACATTAGATAAGACAGAAAGCTAGGGCCAGATTAGGGCTTTGTTGTCCATTTGAAAGGTTCTGGCATTTATTCCAAATAAGATGGGAAACCATGGAATAATTTTCAGCAGAGGGATGAGGTGATCAAGGTTAAGTCTTAAAAGGCTCATGTCTACTGCTGTGTTGAGAAGACTGTAGGGGGGTCAAGGTCATAAGCAGAAGACCAATTAGGGGGCTATTACAATAATTTAAATGCTAAGTGAATTCTTATCTTAGGAATTTATATATTCTACCCTGTCTGGTTTAGATGTTTAACCAAGATATTTACCTCATGGCCAGCTTCTGGGTGCAGCATTTTCTCAGAATTATTAATAACAAACTCTGATCTCATTTCTGTACATGGACCAACATGTCCCCAACCCACCTACACCCAAGTCAGCTTCCGTGACACTTTCCTAAGGGAGGAAGACATTTGGCCTTTGTATCTTCTCTTCCAAGGCGTCTTGGGTACTCTAGGTTTGAGAAATTTTCTTTTATCCTTTGGTCCTTTCTTTTAATCTTCTTGATCTTACCTGGAGCATAGTCAGTTGTATGTTACCAAAGCAGGTCTGGCTTCGGTGAGATCTCATTCTCCTCACTTATTCTCATTGGTGCCTGAAATGAATTTTTCTGTAGCTGATGTGTGCCCTGTGGCAGGTGACATCTTCCTAAGAGCACCACTGCCTCATTCTTTAGCATTAGCAGAATTTGTCCTGCTTACTCTATCCCTCAAACCTCCTACAAAGTTCCTATTTCTAGTCTGAGCAAGGCCTCTGGTCCAACAACTCATTTTAGGAGCAATAATGATTGACAGACCCTGAGCCTTCATTCCATTTTTCAGTTTTGACCACCTTCTCCCATTACCTATGCCAGAAGTTGCTGGCAACTCACCAGCCATATCTGCTCACAGATGTTTCATTTGGCCCATACGGTGCTATTGAAAAATTTTGAATAATTGCCAACACTTAAAATGATGAGATTTATATAAAAACCCAATTTTTTCATTTCTCTTGAACAATCAAACAGTTGGCTGAGCTGGGTACACATGCTCTCATGGCATCAGTAAACCGGAGTTTAGTAGCAGCTGCATCATTCAACAAGGCTCTGCGGTTCTCCACAACCTCCCCTTTCCCCCTGCCCCCAACCTATTCCACTGGTCATGCTGGCTGTCTGCAGATATTTGAGTGCAAAACTTGTGATTTTTACTCTCATTCTATCATATCCCACAAGCCTTTCCAAAATTATTCTGGAGGTCCCCAATGCCTCTGAAGAATTTTTAAGGACAAGAGTAATCTTTTAAAAGTATGCCTTAAAATAAAAACAACACTACCTCTCACCATATAGGAAAAAAAGAGACATAAGTTTCACATAGGGAAGAATAACTAGTTTCTTATGTCTTCTGAAAATAAGGATCTAAATCGATTTTAGTTAGTAATCCAGCTTAATGCAACCTGGGTAACCACTGGACATACACCTTGACCTTCCCCTTGGCCCAGCCCTTCCCACCCCCAATCAGAAAAGCCTCCTGAAATAGGATTTATAGAAAGACCAACAGTGCCATACAACTGTGGACAGGAAAACTGGTGATGGATTTGCCATTGCCATTTGTGACCTAATGCCAAAATTTCTATTGCCTCTTTGTCCATTTTCAGATGTCCATATGATGAGAGAAGAATTTTCCAATATCCCATTAGAGTTACTGAGCAGTCTCAAACCCGTGGGGTGTAAATATATAAAAGTTTTATTTTTTCCAGTAACTGCCTTTAACCATGCCTCATTCATTCTCCATTTCTTGTCACTTAATACCATCTGGGATAGATCCCATAAATTTTCAGTCACTTTGAGTCATTAAAACTCAGTTATTTTAAAGTATCAATCTCAGTTTGACTTAAATCCCTTTCCTCCTTTGTGATCTTTCTTGTGTGGTCCATGAGTCTTCCCGGTGGGACCCATCCACTCCACACTGCCCTGGCCAGAAGATCCAGCTTTAACTTCACCTCTTCTGCCTTCCGTTTGTTCGTGCCACCACCTCACAGCTTCTTGTTACTCTGCTCCCCTTGCTGGGAGGTCACCACTGTGGTCAGGTCAGGATGCCTAAATCTGGTGACTTTTTGTGGTACCCACTTGACCCACAGTCAACTTGCTCGTCTTGGCCACCAATCGGTGGTAGAGGAGACCACACTCCTCACCCACTTGCTGTCTCTCTTTAGTTGCTTCTCTCCCACCCAGATAGGCACAGGGACAAATCGGCCAGCCTACTGCCCAAGCAGATATCTATCTCTTCAGGGCTACTATCCATTCCACTAAGAGTGTGAGTTTTGCAGGCCCCAGGCTCTGAGCAGTTCTCTTGGAGCCTCCCTATCACTTGCCTTGGTGACAGGAATATCCTCCTCTCTGGGAAAGGGGATGAATCATCTCTTATCTAAACTTTACAGTTTCCCCAAAGACAAGGAATTCATTGACTCTCACTTTACCCTTTCCCCAGTCCTCTGCCCATCAGACTGGAGGTGGGGGATAGCCATGCATGGGAGGGTCATTTCTGTGGACTCTTTATAAGCCCTGAGGGAAGTGTCTGGTCCATCATTGGCTGCTCCTTTCAGAGTACAGGGACTTAATGATTTCACATGTGTCGTTGGTTCCAAGTCTGGGAAAGCCCTGCTCGGTATCCTACTACACTGCTGTAACTGAGCTGGCTGAATCAGCTGGGGCACCTCCAGTAATGAGTGACCCAAAATGGTTCTGCCAGCAAGGAATTATATTGCCTCACTTAGCTAAAGAAGTCCAAGTGGGAAGATTTGGCTTCAGACTGCACAGATTCCTGGCTCAGATGGCATTTTCAGAGTCTTAGCTTCACTCTGTTTCCTCTAGGTGAGAAGTGGTAGGTAGAAGGGTCTCGGGTCCTGCAGAGTCCCCTCAGTTGCTCAGAGGCGGGTGGGGCCAGGGAATCTGCATTCTAAATCGCTACCATAAAACTTTAAAAATAATAAGAGTTTTGAATAGTGACACAGACAGACACCCCGGGCTCGAACCAGCTGCTTGGCAGGGCAGGGACCGAGAGGGGACGAGGGTCACCTCTGGGCATCTTCTGGGCCACTGAATGTCACCCTTTCTCTCCGGGAACAAGCGCTCCAATTACCTGCATTGGCAAGTGGTCCAGATGGCCAGGCAGTACGACAACGTGCGCGTCACGCCCTGGAGGAGGGCCACCATCTGGGGCGGGGCCAGCCTCCTGTCCACGTACCTGCAGAGCATGCGGGACCTCCTGGAGATGACCGACTGGCCCTGGGACTTCTTCATCAACCTCAGCGCCGCCGACTACCCCATCAGGTAAGGCGGCCCGCGGCCCCGGGCGGCCCGCTCCGGGGTCCCGCCTCCTTCTCTCGCCTCTGTTGAAGTTTGTAAATAACTTCTCTCTGTCTCTCCTACCTCCTATGATATCCATCAAAGGAGGCCATAGACTCCCCAGATCCTCCCTTGTCCAAGCATAATCTGAGGAGCTGAGTCTAAGGTTTGAGCCTGGCAATATAACAGAGCCATTGCTGGATTCCAGCGGGGCATGAAGAATAGTGGTTAAAAGTTTGGACCTAGAAGTAGGACAGGACTGGATCCGCTATAAAAAGGATAAAATTGCACCTGTCATTGGGCTGTTAAGAGGATAAAATAAAATGTGCCTGGTATAATTATTGTGTAGTGCCAGGTGCAATTAGGTGATCAATAAATACTATTTTAATCACTAAGCACTTCTTCTTTTGTTCCCAATACTATGGGAAAATGTTCTGAACGATGGTTTCCTTGCACTTTCTAGAAAAGACCAATTTGACTCTGTTTTCCCAGAAGGTAAACAGATTTTTCTGCCAATTCTGAAGTTCTAGGGTTAAACTAGCAGAGATTCATTGATAATTTCCAAAGAGCAACAAAGGATACTTTGAAGGATTGGCCCAATTTGAGTCAATTAAAAATTTAGCAACATTCCAAGTCATTACTGAAGCATTCTACTCTTAGATTTGTCCCCACAAAAAGGGGAAAACTTAAGCATTTTTGTTTTGCCATTTAAAGCAAAGCAGGCTTGCCCATATCTCATATTTTAAGCAAATTGTAAAAATATTTATAACATTAAATATTGAATATATTAATTAAATGCATTTTAATATTTTTAAAAAGTAGGGAACATTTGAGATCTTACTCTCTGGCACATGTCATCAGTTTGGCTCAAATAAACTCTTAGAAAAATTAAAATTAAAATTAAATAATTCTTGACTTAAACATGAGAGTTTTTCAATATATATATCAGCTAGGAACTGCACCTTTCTGCAACCTAAAATGTTATTTTCTTGGGATACGGTAACAATGAAGATATACTGTATGATTATGTTGAAGTATTTGCTATAAACACATAAATACAAAAATATAACAACAGTCCATTATTTTCAAACTTTCCATTTATTCTTAGAATAAGATGTCAATTGGTGCCCTCTTGTGGAAGTGATTATTTTAGATTTTGTAAACAAAAATCTATAATATTGGTGCATATCTGTACTACATGTGTTTTTTTTCCAGGCACTTTGGATGACTTCAAATTAGTCATGTAGTTTTGTTTATGAATGAAGTCCACAAGATTTTAATATTCATCATAATGATGGTCTTGGCAGATTTACATTATAAGACTGTTTTAAGTGGATCTTGGTTTGTTATCTGATTCAACTATTCTAACAACTTTAATCAGAGATTGTTTATGTACATTTATATTTCACCTCAAAAAGTTGAACCAAATAAGTACATTAAAATACAAATAAAAACACTTCTCACAAATTTTAAGCTTATGGCTTCTCTGCCAGTACTTTCTTCCTCCAGCATCTGCCCTGCCCAGCCTTCTCTTAATATCCCTTCCTCCAGGGTCAGGTTCTGGCCTAGGTCCCGGACCAGTTTGGACCAAGTGGGAAATCCTCAGCCGGCTTCAGCAGCCATGGCCACCTCCATCTCCTTAGTGGCTGGAAATCCTTGCTATATGTCAGAATATAAAGAACAGTCACATTGGTTCGAAGCTGAATGTAATTGTTGGGCTATAGAATTCTCTGGTAGTCAAGGAGTGGTGGCCAGCTGCTCAGTAGGCTCATGGCAGAATGTATTCAAGCCCATTTGTTTGGACTCTGTGATCTTTGTGATCCCTTCCAACTCAGAGATTCTAAGCTGTTCTATTTAATCTGATGGCCAGCTCTGCGGAATGAACTAATCCCTTCAGTTGCTTCTCTTTAGCCTTAAGATGGCTATGTAGATTCACCCCCGCTTCTTGCAGTGCTGGTTTGTACATTCTCGTGCAACTACTCAGTCAAGTAAAACCTCAGGACCTTCAAAGGGCCACTCAAAGTGCACGTTATTCAGGACACTGAGCCATAATAGAGGTATGAAGTGCTTTCATCTCTTTTATTTTTTATTTGAAACAGTTATAAATAATCAAGAAATATAAAAATTCTCTCTAACAGAAAACTGCAAGGCCTAATTATGGGTGAGATGTCGAGGTATAGGTGCCAATTTTCCAGAGGAACATGAATCACCCTGTGGTGAAGGGCAGTGAATGGTCTTGCAAATCCCATCAAACCTGGGCACAAAGGACCCAGGTTCAAATCCTGGCTCCGTTACTTGCTAGGTGAATGATCCTAGGTAACAGTATGAACTTCCTTCATCTGTAAAATAATGACTCTACTTACCTTGCAAGGTTGTGGTAAGAATGAAATGACATAAAAAATAGGAAGCACAGAGCACACAGAGGACTCTTAAAAATGCTAGCTATTCTTATTAAGGGAAGAAGCAACATAAAAGGTAGAGTCATGGCCAGAAATGGACCTTGATGTTTAAGGCCTTAATAGGTATGGAGGGAAAAACACTAAATAAATGTTTATTTTATATGATCAAGTTGTGTTCATTGACTATGCTTGATAGACTTACCTTATGAATCAGAGGACTATCTCGCCATAGATTGGGACACATTTTTATCTCTCAGCATTTGGAGTCACAGTGTAAGTGCTCTTAGCTAACTCAGAATTATATATCTGCACGAGCAGAACACTGTAATCTGCACCTTCCTTGGCTGTTCATTAGGGAGATCTCTGAAACCTCATGGCAAAATCTTTTAGGAAACAACAGCTTTGGGACCCCACGTTGCGGAAGCATGGAGAACCTTGGTAAGTGATCTCTGACTATTCCGCAGTTCAAAGTCAAACTATAGGACTGGTCAGGTCTACAAACTGGGTGATCACAATTTATGCAAGGGATAATTTATGAAGACTTAGCAGCATTCAAAGGATGCATAATTTAAGAAATTATATTGGAGGATGGGATTTGTAATTATTAGTCGAAGTGGTGCCACCATGTGTCAAGAGCAAAAATAGCATGCACCCAGAGACAGTTCTGAAAGCAGCAATTTTTGATTTTTAATTGACTTTGATAATTGGATTCATTGAGTTTAATTAATTTAAATTTAAATGACCATTACTTCAAATATTATACAAAAGAGAACTTTGTTACTGCTTTTAGTTGGATGACTTCAAATACATATAATTCAAATGTGCATAAAATGCAAAAGCCTTATAATTTAACTTTTGTGATCAGAAACTAATGTAGACAACACATAATAAAATAGACTTCTGAAGATAAGTGGTATGTGAAGAAGTTTGTACTTGGATAACCTTAAATAAGCATCATGTTGCTTTGCTTAGAACCCTACTAAATAATTTGATTTCCTGAATAAAAATGAATATAGAGTGCTAAGAGAATTAGCCAGCATTACAAATATTAAGTCAGGGTTTCATGGTCAATATAACAGGTTGATTGGATGCAAATTTAAGTAAAATTGAAGAAATTTCAACAGGATATATCCGCAGTAAAAAAGGAGAGAGAGAGAGTGTGTGTGTGAGAGAGAGAGAGAGAGAGAACATATCTCAATGGCAAGGTAGCAGTGAATACCTGGAAAAGAGCATCTGGAGGACTAGTAACTAATGAGGCAGGAAGGAGGAAGTTGTAACACAGTCTAGAATGTTCAAGGATATAGCTGAGGAGGTCTAGATTAGGCTTCAGAAACCTGAAACTGGAGAAAAAGCACAATGTTATATATGGAAATGAGAACACAGAGCAAATCAAGAGTTTTAAATTAAAATCTACACTTAGAAAAGTTGACCCCTGAATTCCTAGCCTCTACCCTCCCTGTATGCACAGAACTCCAGTCAGCCAGATACTTAAGCTGAAAAAAAAAAAAAAACTGGAATGTATCTCTCTGGCTTCTATTTCAAAATGCTATGCAGAAAGCCTCTCTTTCTAGTTCTGATAGAGTTATATAGACCATATTTACCCTTCCAATTGAAATAGGTAAAAAAAAATAGACAAAATATATGAAACATCCATTCTCAGGACACTGAGAAGAACTTAAAAAGCAGATGGGGGAAAAAAGACATTATGTACATATAAACAAAGGTAAGGTGACAGAAGAGACCATGAGTACTAGAATGCCATGAAGAAACACCTTCAAGTGCCTAAAGAAAAAAATTGTCAATCGAGAATTTGCAGTTGTTGAGTATAGTGTTTTATAGGTCGTTTAAATCAAATTGATTAATTGTTGCATCTAAATCTTCGATATGCCTCTTGATTTTGTCTATTCATTTGTCTATCAGTTATTGATAGACAGACATGTTTTGAGATTCCCAACTATGACTGTGGATTTGTCTACCTTTGCTTTTAAAGTTCTGTCAATATTCAATATTTGCTTTACATATTTTTGAGTCATGTTATTTGGTATATACTAATTTAGCTTATGATACCTTTCTCTTGAATCGACCTTTTAATTGTGATGTAATATCTTTCTTTATCTCATAATACTTCTTGCCTTTAAATCTATTATTATTGTTTTTTTTTTTTTTGGTTAGTGTTTTCACAGTGTATCTTTTTCTATTTTTTTTCTTTTTAATCTGCTTGCTGTCTTCTTGAGCTCTATTGCTCTGTGCCAGGGTTTGGAAAATGCCCTCAAAGAAAAAGCTGGAATGTACTTTTCTTCTCTCAGAGACCTTATCCCTACAATCCAGTGGCTGCAGAGAGTTATTTGGTATGTCTTGCCAGCTTTTTTATTCTTTGTGAGAAGGTAAGCCTGAACCCATCTACTCCTTCATGACCAGAACTGAAATAGTCCCCTCTACTATATAGCTTCTAACCTTTTTCTATTGTTGTCTCTCTTCTTTGTCTCATCTTTGTGGATTTAGACCATTTTCCTCCTTTTAACATAATTTTTCAGAGAGAGACGATGTCAACTTATGTGGTCAACCTGCCATGTTTAATCAGACATTCTCATCTGTGCTCTGCTTGGCTTTTGCCTGAAATGACATCCTTGCACCATTGCTGTCTCTTTCCCTGCCCCTGTCTATTTTTCCCACCTCCTAACCTGTGTTTTCTGGGTGGAACACTTCCTTAATAAATCACTTTTATATGACTTCTCACTTCAGGTTCTGCTTCTGGGGAACTGGGTCTAATTTATTATGCTGTAATATTGACATCTTCAGTTAAAATGTATTTATATTCTATAACCACAGTTTTCATGAATATTTAAACATGGTTATATATTTATATGGATTCAGTGTTTTCTACTAGTCTTTTTTTTTTATAATGGATTTATGACATTTTCTGTTTGATTAGATTTTATTATGAGAAAGATTTTGTAATATGGTATTTATGTGTATTATATTTCCTGGATTCTTTCATATTAGCCTGTTGCAAATATGAAAGAATATGTTTTTCCGATTTAATGACAGTATGTCTGAACGTGAAACACTTTAGGCTGTTTCTTTCCCTCAGCATTTGTAGACATTGATCCAGATCTTCTGATGTTAAATGTTATTATGAAGAAATAAAAAAGTAGTTCCATTTTATTCCACTTCTAAGTAACTTTTTTGTTCTTCATGGATACTTGAGAAATTTTTATTCTTAAAATTCAACAAAGACCAGGAAATATTTTATTGCCCATTATGATGATTCAGGATTTTATTGGATTGCACTGTGCCTTTTGACTCTGTAGCGCAAACTCCTCCTTTATTTGGGAAAATTATCTTCTATTATGGTTTAAAATTTATGTTGTGTTCCATTTGTTAGATTTCTTATTCAAGGACACAGATTATCTTCATGTTCTGTGATCTTTATACCTACTCTATATTTATTATGTTCTCTGTAATTGTTTAACTTCTTCTCTTTTTTTGTGTTCATTATAATTATCTCTAGAGTTTTCTCTAGACCTACAGTTCAGTAAATAGCTACTAGTCATATATGGCTATTTAAATATTAATTAATTAAAAACTTTTTAGCATAAAATTCAATTCCTTGATTATATTAATCACATCTTAAGGGTTCAGTAGGCCCTGGGGCTACTCTACTGGACAGCACTGTTACAGAACATGCAAATCATTGCAGAAAGTTCTACGGGACAGTGCTGCTCTATGCCAACAATCGAGTCTCTGCTTCTCATTGTATTTTTTCTCTTTCTTATATACTTATTACTTGGTTCTGCAATTGTCATATGTTAGTCCTCAATATTTCCTTGTAACCTTTATTTCTATTTTGTAGTTTTATCTTATCCTTGAAGTCTTATACAAATTTGTGTCCTTATAAATTCTCTCAAAAGATTAATTGCTCTGGGGGAGTTTTCCCTTGCTAGGGGATTTGCTTTCTACAGTAACATATAATTTTATTTATCATTTGCATACTACCTTTTTCATATTAGTTTTAATTTTTGCTGAAATATGTTTTTTTCTTGTTTGCTTATATTTTGTTTTCTGTTTGTTTCTCCTTTTCCTGATATTTAACATGGAAAGATTTGTCCAGACCTATTCATGCTGATTATAAGGCTGTTGAATCCTTCTTTGAAAAAATTCCCATCTTTTTTTTTTTTTTTTTTTACTTTATGTGCAACACTGTAAGCGTCAGCGGATATGGCCCATGAGACAAATTGTCCCATCTTCTATTTTTATAATTTTATTGAAACAGAGCCACACTCATCCACTTATGTATTGTCACTGGCTGCTTTCATGATGCAATAGCAGTCAGATAGCTGTGACAGATCACATGGCTTGGGATGTCTAAATATTTACTATCCGGCCCTTTATTAAAAAGGTTTGCCCACCCTTAAGGTACAGGAAAGGAAAAATTACCTGTAGCCTGAGGACATGGGGTGAGGTGTGAATACAGTTGAAAGATATTTTTCTCAGCTAGGTTTGTATGCATCCTCCAAACTGGTCTCTGTTCTCTCTTTCGCAGTGTTTTAAAGTTCTGAGCCCTGGGTATACTTGAGAATGCCCAGGATATCCTCTTTATGTTTAGGGATAAACCTGGGTTTCAGACCATCCTCAACATCTAGTTAGATTTGGGCATCCGGAACTTTTGCCACTTTTAAGGAGAAGCAACTTTTCTTGTGGTCTTGCCCTGTATTCAGGCATCAGCCATTTCTACTCTCAAATTGCTGGCAGGGGTGTGAAGGTGGGGTAGAGCACCTTTAAGACAAGGAGGACCTTTCCTGGGCTGTCCAGTAAGGGCTCTGGGCTCAGCTTCTCCTTACACCTGCAATGCTGCAGAACAATTTTTAATTTCTGAAGTGATAGGTTTTCTATTTCTATAAAGATTTGTGCTTCACCAATTCCCTTTTGGTAAAAATTTTCAGGTTTTTGTTTTCCTCAGCTCTTCCTCTTAATGAGTATTGAATTTTAATGAGAAATTGAATATTAAGAAAGTGAATATTAAAAGCTTTCTAGAGCCCAGACTATGCTCCTTAAAAGAGCTTTGTTTTTCATTGGATAATGACCCTTATGTGGTGTATTTTTTTTCTTTCATTTTAAAACCTATTTGTTGTGCATATCTTAGATTTTGCAGAAATAAAAATTTTAGGTCTAACTTTCCTCTGTCATCTAAAATTGGAAGATAGTGTATTGGTTTTAGAATATGGTCAATGAAGAACATATTTGCAAAAAGCTCTTTTGTATTTACTTTCCATTTGTGGTGAAGGATTTGTAATTGGAATAACTAACCACAAGGGGACGTGTTTCTTTTCACTCTTAGAATAACTAACAAGTATATGTAGTTTATGCTGTTTTTTTTTTATTCAAGACGACCAAACAATAAAATTACACAAGAAGATTGTGATATTTTTGTGAATAATTTTATTGACTCACAAACCCAAATCAATAATATTATATACGTGTACAAAGTGTGAGGTAATGAACTAGGCTGTTCATTAGTATGTCTTTGCAAGCCACTTGTACAGAAAAGGTGCTTGAAATTTTGAGTGATCTTTTAAAATAAGTAATTTCAGAAGGGTTTATGTTGAATTAGTCTTTCAAAAAATAACTACTGTGTATTTTTTAATAAGAAATGCAATACCACCAAAAATATGTTAAAGATATTAGTCAATGTTTATGGATCTCACACCATACTGTTCAAACTTCCTCAGAGATATTTTCACTTTTCACAAATTCTACTACACTTAATAATAACAGGTACATGTGAACTGAGATTTGAAAATCTATTTCCTCTATTTTTGAACATAGCATATGCGTATAGGCTTCAACTTGCTTAAATAAAGTTTACTTAAAGTAGATAAAGAAAGTAAGCTAAGTAGTATTTCATGAAGAGTTCCTGATAATGGGTCAAAACGTATGGCCAGATATCTAGTACTAGATAGTATTTAATAACTGAAAATGATGGCAGAAAAAATGGGACAAAATTAGGAATTTATTATCTACCATAACTGAGAAGTCTATGGATAAGGTCTTGCTGGCTTTCTTGCCTGTTAGATCGCAGGATCTTCAAAATAGCTCAGAGCACATGCAGAGCCATAATTTGAAAGTGTGTGTGTGTGTGTGTGTGTGTGTGTGTGTGTGTGTGTGTGTGTGTGTCTTCCCACTGAAAATAGAATAAAATCCAAACTGGCTTTTAGCACCACTCTGGATCTGTATGGTCAGGTTCCCTTTAATCTCTTCGAAATCAGCTCACCAGGCTCTCTTCCTTTTTCTTACATTTCAGCCACACTGGCCTCTCTTTTATTCTTCAAATGTGCTGATTCCTTTTCCATCCCAAAGCCAACCAGGTAGCCTCTGTCCAGAATACTATTCTCCCAGGACTGCACAAAGCCAGCTCCTCTCATCCTTCAGGTCTCAGCTCAGGTCAGGCCAGTGTTTATTCTCTCTTGACTCTAACAAATGAGCACCTGCCTCTTCCCTACTCATTTCCTTGTTACCACTGTTCTTATTGTTTTCTTACATAGACATTGTCTTCCTAAATAGAATGAAAGTTCCATGAGATAAGGACCTTATTTTTATGGTTCACAGATATATCCCCAGTGCTTAGATAACAATAAGCATTCAATAAATATTTATAGAACAAATTACTTTTAATTATCAAGCAACACAGAAATTTACAAAGATGAAAGCAAAAGTATTTTTAAATCATCCACAAATTCGCTACCCAGATATGGTAAGTGTTATCATTTGGTGGATGTCATTCCATATCTTTTCTCTGGGCATTAAAGTTACATAGATATAATTTTTTAAAAATGCAATGACACTATATACTATTTTTCTTTTTTAGATTTTATTTTTACTTGACTTTAACAACAAAATAATGTGAAATGAAGCTAAAGGAATTAGAAAACATCACATTTTTATTCACAAGACATCGTTGCCCCTAATAGATCTTTCTAAAATTAAGAAACAAGATTGTGATAAATATTGAGGCTTGAATCGATGTTTTGTAACTACATGTTCCAATTTGGGGCAGTTTCTATTATGGTTTTTTTTTTTTAATATCTGATATAATTTGCATTTTATTCCATAACCATAATCCCACAATGGATATTTTTGTTTTATATTTAAATGGACCACCTTCAGTTCTTTTGTTTTTACCACTAACTTTGTTATTAATTAGTTTTTTTAGTTTGATTACTCTCTCTTGATTGACTGGATTTTTGCCAAAGGGAATTTTTTAAGAAGGGTATTTTTTGTACGTTGGGGAGTGTCAGGCTTTGACCTTTATCAGCACCAGTGTGGCTCTATATAATATTTTGGATCATGTTTTTTGTTCTCACCTTTTTTAGATATTGCACACCGCCATTGTCTGGCATTGGATGTCACAGAAGTCTAAGGTCATTGTCATCATTCCCTTTTTTACCTCTATATTTAGAAACTTTACCAGAATATATATTGGTATTAGTTCTTGTCCATTTTTCTTGCCATGGGTTACTCCAGCTTCATCTCTCACTACTTCCTTTCAGGGGGCATGCCCACGTTGCCAACTATTTGCCCTTCTGTGACTATGTTGCTTTATATCTCTCTGGCTTGGCACAGGCTAGTGAAATTCTCTCATCCTACCACACTCTACCATTTGCTGCTACTCATTCTGTCATATTTAGCTCAAGCATCTCCTCAGTGACCAGCTACTTCCCCCTCTACCCGTATGAAAAGTGACATAGATCCCTTCCATGACATCTGGCACAACTGTCTCATATCTAGGACTATGAGCTCCAAGGGAAGGGGGCGCTTAGTTTATATCTTCAAAACTACGCAATTGAAAATATCTTGGTAAAAATTTGGAAAGGTTGAATGGATAGTATGCAGACAAATTATTGAGCAGCCAGTAACCGGGAAACACGTAAACCTGATACAGTTCGAATGCTGTTTAAGAAACAGTAATCATATACCGGATGACGGGGTAAAGTGTTAAAGAGAAGCCTAAAGGTGACCGAGTGGAAAAGCCTATTTCCATACCTCAGGTTTACAAGTGCCCAGGAGAGTCCGGCGTCTGCTCTCGTACACCTCCCCCCTCTCGGCTAAGGAGACTAGCATTCATGGCCAGCCCTGTTTCCATTTACTGACACCTTTACGTCACACTTGCCACCGCAACCCACTTCGCAGTGAAAACCAAGGTTTTCGCGGCGTCACGGGCAGGTGGAACCCAATGGGGGCGGAGCTAGTTCTGCGCATGCTCCGTGCGGGCGGAAGGAGCCATCAGGTTGCGCCTGCGCACTTGGCCGACGTAGCGTCTCCACCTCGGCGGCCGGGTTCCAGGAGCTGCGGCGGAATGGTGATGCGCTGCCAGGTAAGGGTGGGCAACCCTCCGGGGCGTTTCTGCCCCACGCCCCATTCTTGCCTTCACTAGACTCAGGCGGACCCCTCTTCCCACTACCCGCACTTTGGCCGGCGCTTTACTTCTGGGGCCGCCTTACTTCTGGGGCCGCTTTGCTTCCGCAGCCCAGCTGAGGTCCAATCCGCTCTCTGAACTTAGTTTTCTGATGACGACGTCCAGAACCCGAACCGTCTCGACCTTTGCCCTTGGTTCTCAGATAATTCGTTTTGACAAAGACAAGTTTTAATTTAATTAAGAATTCTTGTGACATGCTTCATTTGTGCATTTGCAAAACCTTGATTATTTGCAACTTCTGATTATTTTGTATAGAATAATTTTCACTTAGTATCAGGTGGGTTATTTTACTTGGTCCGATCCTTTAGCTACCAGGCGGACTGCATAGGTTTGTTTTAGGGAATACCGGTTTATCCTGTATTTCAAATTCACCTGCTTTTATAAATGTTAGTGGGTTTTTTTTTTTCTCATTATGTAACAATCCTTGTCAGTGTAATGTAGATTAGATTTGAAAGTCATATGACAACGTGAAAAACGTGTTTTTAGCTTTTTGGTCATTTATTTGTGTAATTCATCTCTTTACTCAGACATTTGTTCACTGTTTAAGTGTTTATAAAAGGTGCTGTAATTTATGTCAGTGAAAGACCAACTTCATGATTCCTAAGATGATGTTTGGATTTTAGTTGTGGCACACTGACATTTGTAAAACTAAAAAGCATCCAGAAACTTAGTCTGAATTGTATTTAAAACATAAACATTTTTCGAAATTTGGAATTGCAGATATACTGAAATTTTTATGGGTGATTTGTCTTTAACTTACAACATTTGTCTTTGATTAAAGTTCTAAATTTGGAAAACAAAACAGTGTGGACAGTCAGAGAAGGACTATGAGTTATTGTTAAAAGCATTTTCTCTCCTTTCAGGTTGAAGTGTTGTATTTTGCAAAAAGCGCCGAGATAGCAGGAATTCGTTCAGAGACCATTTCTGTGCCACAAGAAATAAAAGCACTGCAGCTGTGGAATGAGATAGAAACACGACACCCTGGGTAGTTAAAAATTTGTAGAAATCATATAATTGACACTTTCTAATATTTAAAAAATATGTAAGTGAATAAAGGATAAAAGTAGAAAAGGTCATTTTGATTTATTTGCTTAACGTGAGAAAGGGTCCATAGTTCTATTTTTCTGGAACTGAAAACGTGAATTCTAGTATTTAAAGTGAACAGTTCCTTAGGGAAGGTTAAACATGTTTTACTGAAAAGCACAGTGATCTGGAATACTCCCAAGGGACATGATTATATTTGCTTTTGTAATTTACAAAATAGAGATTCTGCATTTTTATAATATTAAGTGAAATTGTTAAAAATGTGTGCTTTAAACTTTTATGTCCCTCTGCTTCTTTAGAGAACTCAAAATAGAAGTTTCTAAGATTAGAAGAAAAATGAAACATAAACCTTAGCTGCTTTTTGAATTTGTG
This sequence comes from Macroglossus sobrinus, assembly GCA_004027375.1. Lineage (NCBI taxonomy): Eukaryota > Metazoa > Chordata > Mammalia > Chiroptera > Pteropodidae > Macroglossus > Macroglossus sobrinus. The sequence continues at coordinate 293,662 of PVKZ01001290.1, read as the reverse complement.
CAACATTTTTTCTCATATTGAAAATCAGTAATTTTACTGCTATTGTTCCTGCCTCAAGTTCTTTTTGGAGTAAAGTATAAAAGTGGCTTATTTGAAGGTGTTTCAGGAATAGTAATAGTCCACGTAGATGTTTAACTTGGAAATCCTAGCGCTGTGTATAAGATACTCCACAATGTATGTTCAAGAGGAAAACTGGTCCTTCTTGATATCACATTTTTAAAAAAATTAAAGTGCCCTGGTAATCAATGACGCATGATGGGGCCTCTGTTCTACTTTATGCTTAATCTCTTACCTGCTGGGAGACACCTGGTCTTGTGGGGAGCTTTCCAGGTATACTTAGTATACTAAGGACAGAAGGCTCCTGGGATTAGGAAATTTTTTTTTTTTTACTTGGTTTGAATGTTGTCTTCAGTCTCGTATTTTTTTCTTTTTTTGGTTTGTTTGTTTAATTTTTCAGGATACACACTATCCGGTAAAGAGTTGTTACTGTGCTTTTTTGGTGAATAAGTATGTCCTTCAGTGGATATGTCCTTTCTCTGCAGAATATGAGTTACTTTAAGTAGCAACTTTATGAAGCAGGTGATGCTTCATAAAGTAATACTTATGTATTAGTTTTAATTGTAGCTTAAGAAATTTGAGATCTAACACAGCATTGATACTTCTCATTATACTTTTTCCCTTTCAGATTGGCTGATATCAGAAATCAGGTGATATTTGCTGTTCGTCAAGAGTATGTCGAGCTTGGAGATCAACTCCTCCTGCTTCAGTCAGGAGATGAAATTGCCGTTATCCCCCCCATTAGTGGAGGGTAGTGTTTTTGAGCCACTTGAGTATGTGAGAAATGTTTTTCTTAACTCATCTTGTGGAGAAGGAACACACAGATGATAAGTTGTAAATGATTTACTGTAGATTCTTTCTAAGTCTGTCTGCACCATCTCTTTATTAAAGCAGCAGTTCTTTATTGGTGCAGACAGGCTTATAAATACCTATCATCTCTGCATGAATTCTGTTTTAAGAAATTTAGTATCAGTTTGATATATTTATCCTATTCATTTAACATGGTTTATTGAGATTTTATTATGTGTCAGACACTACGCTGGATACTAGAACATTAATATCCCTATTTTTCAGGTAGGAAAACTGAAATTCAGAGAAGTTAAAAAACTTGCCGATGATCATGTAGCTAATAAATGGCAGAACCAACATTTGAACTCAAATTATTGGACTTTTTCTATACTTTTCACAAATATGTTTTCTAATACTGGATAATAGCTCTCCTGGACACAGAGAAATGAAGAAAAGTTGAATAGCTAGAAAATAAAAAGGTGATTGCCTAAAAAGAAAACTTACCATTTTCTAGGTATATAAAGAAACAGCTTTATTATTATAGCTGTGTTGCAGGTGGCTCTAGAACCCATGTCATCTCTCCATTTTTCCAAACAATGTAGTCCATATCTGAGTGGGATGATATATGAGAACATTTCTTAGTATAGTCTGGAGAGACGAATGAAGCTTAATTTATTGTCCGCTGAAGAAGAAATAATATAGAAATTAACAATTGTGCCTAATTTTAAAATCTTGGTAAGTTAGGAAGGAAGGAAAACTTTCTTAATTTGATGAGATTTTTCTCCAGAACCTAGAGTAAATATCATATTGAATGATACAACCTTGGTTTCATTAAAGGAACAAGCCAAGATTTTTTTCCTGTGCTATTCTGCAAGGCAGTGCCCCAAAAAGTGAAGATTTAGTATTGAAAGGCAAATTGTCCAGCATGTCCACAGCGATGGAATCTTCTACTGTTTGCAAACAATAGAAAAATTTCTAGTTAAATATGTGTCTCAATTTTATTTAGAAACTGTAGCCACCTTATCACTATTTTTATTTTAGAAAAGCTATTTTTCAGAGTTTGGAGTTCCGAAAACAATGGGCTGCCATTAAAGTGTGTGTGTATGTGTGTTTGTGTGTTTGACAGGGTATATGACATGTAGTTTTAGAATCTATGTCCTTATAAAATCTAGTCTTAGGAATTTGGTATGGTTTGAAGTTCACAGAAGTTCAATGTGGATAAAACCTCATAGGATTTATGATTATATCCAGATGCCTCATACCCTGCAAGGTCTGACCTATCAGCCCAGCCTCAGCTAATCCCTTTTCTACTTTGCTCTCTGGGCTCTTGGCCTCCCTGTAGTTTCTGGAGCGTGCCATGTTCTCTCTTGTCTCAGAGCCTTTGTGTTTCCCATTCCCTCTGTCTCTGCTTGGGGATCTGTTCCTATTTCTTTACAGGGCTGCCTTCTCATCTTTCAGGTCTCACCTCTACTTATTCTTGAGAGAGGCCTTCCATGATCCTCTTCAATAGCCCCTACCCCAGGCCCCATGCTCTGTCTCAGAGCCCTGTTTATTTCCACAACCTACCCTTACTTGTTATTCCTATTGCTTTGCTTCTCTCATTTCAGTATAATCACCCTGAGTGCAGAAGGCAAGTCTTTTGTTCCTCCTTTTATATCTAGTATGTGAGTTTAGTCTTTGGCACATAGTATGTAGTAAGTGCTTGATGAATAAACGAGAAATGCATGGCAAAGGGTTTGGGTACAACATCTGGTGAATAGATATGCAGTTCATTCCTTTTATTTCCTCAGTTATCTACCAGATTGTGCCCTGTTGTGAAATGAACCCAGTGTGTGTGGGGTCACCATCACTCCTGCTCTCCCTTGCTTCTTTATGTATAAAGGAAAAGGCAGTTCTAGGTATTGTGCTTGGTAGTATAGTGGTTAGAGGTGATGTTTGTGTGGATGATGTCAATATCTGAATCATACTATGATGGGAGATCAGAGTAGCAATTCCGGATTTGGAATAAATTGTCATATAAAATAGATTATATTTTAAGTGATCATATAAATGGTAAATTCCTTTTTTGTATCATTCTTAATTCATTAGGGATATTTATGAATATATTGGGTTTTGCTAAAAATTTACACTTGCTTATTTTTATCATTCATATCAAATCATGCTTAAATACTTCTAAAGTAGAAAAAATATGAATCGAAACACAGCCTCTATCTAGTACAATGTTAAGGTTTATTAATATCTTATTTCTAGGAAAGCTATTAATGAAGTTGAAGAGAAATCTAAAGATATAATAAAATTTACTGCTAAGAAACTTTCTGTAGATGAGGTCTCACAGTTGGTGACTTCTCCACTCTGTGGTGCAATATCTCTGTTTGTAGGTGAGTTGTAATTTTCCAAGCATCTATTGACTGTACTAGACAACATGTTCGGTGTTAATAGAGGTTATTAAAACACTGAGCAGTAACCCACAGTGGTGGGTAGAAATATTTTTAGCCTTTGTTCTGTTTTAGTAATCTTCAATGAACATATATTAAAGGCACGTTTTTAAAAAGTAGGATAAAATACATTATTAGAGAGATTTCTGTATTTTCCAAATATTGAGGGGGAAACGGTGATGATAATAATACTCCTGGGACATAATGTTTTCCTTTTAAGTGTCAGGTGCTGTTAGGAAAGGAATGTATCCTGATTTGTCATATGAGCGTTTCCTTTAGCTTAATCATTGCCATTTTATTTTCTTCATGATAATTATCTTTTGTCTAGAAAATTTCAAAGTAATTTTTAGACAAATTAGTATGCTACTTGTCTATTTAAAAATAATCCTTTTTTATTCTATTAATGTGCAATTTCTATTCTAAGGAGAAACCTTATCTTAATTGCTTTTTTTTCTTTTTTAGGGACAACAAGAAATAACTTTGAAGGGAAAAAAGTCATTAGCTTAGAATATGAAGCCTATCTACCAATGGCAGAAAATGAAGTCAGAAAAATATATAGTGACATTAGACAGAAATGGCCGGTCAAACACATAGCAGTGTTCCATAGACTTGGGTATGATTTCCTCTATTTGTTTAAAAGTTAAGCATAATTGTTTTCTGCCTTAGTACTAATCCTGATTCTGGAGTCTGTCATAGGAGTCCTGTATTAGGGTGAGAGGAAGTTTGCCTGTTATTCTGGAAGACAATGGAGATACCTCCCCAAGTGCCTTTAAGGCTGCTTATTGTGTTGTAATATTTGGGGAGGGCCTGATGCTAGAACTGAATGCTGGAGGCTTTTGGGCCCTGTGCTGAAGAGCTTGTGCTAACATGTGCTAAAGGCCTCGAGGACTTTTAAGAATTGCTTTGTTGTCTAAACTCTGTTTATATGATAGTCTCTTATGAAATTTTTTTAATGTAAATGCCTTTGAAGGTTATTAAATTAGTTGACCTTTTTGTACCTCTAAAAAGAGTGGGGCTTTAGGCTCTAAAAAGAACCCAGCAATTGGAACTACATCTGTCCTAATTTATTAATTATTTTGTTGTTAATGACTAATTTTGTTAATAATTAATGTTATCAATTTTATTATTTAACATTTATTACTATTTAATATTTTAAATTCTGTGTTATATTTGTCATTTAATAACTTTGTTTTTCTAGGCATTACCTGGCACTGTGCCTTGTTTGTTTGAATCAGATGTTTGTAGATCAGTGAAAGGTCCTTTTCTTCCTGGTACCCATCCAACAGATTTAGTGAATGGATAGATGCTAACAAATTAGCCACACCCTCGCATCCCCCTTTGCTGTATGCAGCTGGGTGTAACTAAACTGGGTGTTTAGATAAAACAGAACTGAATGTTTAATTTTAAGAATGCATCACTAGAATTTTTGTTTCATGTGTACTAGATTCTTTAACTAAGAGAGGATGGTAACTTTCCCCTTTCATTTTATTAAAGCTTAGTGCCAGTGTCAGAAGCAAGCATTATCATTGCTGTGTCCTCAGCCCACAGGGCTGCATCCCTCGAAGCTGTGAGCTATGCCATTGATAATTTAAAAGCCAAGGTGCCCATATGGAAAAAGGTAGGAAAGTACATAATTTTGATTTTGGGCACGATTTTTCTGAGGAATTTTTAAAGGATAAGGTGTAAGAGTACATACAGAGTTTGTATTCATGGATCTTCTCTGGCTTGGTAGAATTTTGTTTCTTCTATCTGTGAAAGAGGGTGTTCATGTAATATATTTTTTCCAGGGTTTGTTAAGCATGAAAAATAGATGCCCCAAAGAATACATGGCACAAAGTAGGCCTCAGTAAGTGATAACAATTAGAATTCCTAGCTTGGACTGTTCCAGTGGTTCATAGATGAGGCAGCTTCCCTTGAATTAAAATTCCCTTGAATGAGAGAGAGGATTTTTCCTTTGGGAAGTGTGAATAGTGCATGGCTTTTAGGCAATGGCTAAAAGATGGTTCAAAGCAAAAGAACTTTCTCCTATATCGCCTTCATTTTAGGAAAAGAAAATGGTAGGGTATTGCTTCCTCGGAGAAAATGCATAGTGAGTGAATTTAAAAACAAATAGGAAATTCTACCTTGTTTTTTGTCAATATATCAAACCCATCAATAAGAACAAACAATTCTCAGAGCATTCTGAAGAGATGGAAAGGCCCAACTCCCTAATTTCTCCCCTGGTGTAGTAACATTGACAGTGGGATTGGTCTGTACTCTCAAACGTGTAATGACACTTGAGTATAGACTTGCCCCCTGCATTAATGCTGGTAGCAAAGCTGAGGAATGAATGAACCGCTCCAGAGGGCAGAAGGCCAGAGTGGAGGACCAAAAAGCCAATGCTAGAATTTCTAAGAGCCTCAGTCAGTGATAGAGATGGACTCAGATCAAGGCCTGTGAAATTTAATGACTATATTTTTTACTAAAAACTGAAGTCTGTTGTTATGAGCGGAAACTTTGAGATCAGAGGACAGGATATGTAAATGAGCTCAGATATCTGGTTGCTTGCTATGATCAAGGCTGCTGCAATTTTGGTAGACTCTAAGGAAAGCCCCTGAAGGGGGAGAGGTTGTAGAGCACTGCAGAGTGAGTTAGGGGCCTGGGTGGTGTACTCTCGATTTCATGTTTTGAGAGCGAGTGAGGCTTTCTGTGTACTATTCTATCTTTAGAAGGTGGGGGTGGAGTTGTAGGTGTTCAGAGAACAATTGAATTTAGATTCCTATCCCTGCAGAAATAGAACTGACTAGGGAGTGAGAAGAGAAAGTAAAATGTTCTTATTCCATTCCCTTCCAAAAATGATCTGAATTCTAGTCTGGTTCCAGTATCAGCCTGTGCTTTGAGGTCATCTGTGATAGAGGCAAGGGGTGGGCAGGTAGGGAGGCCACAACTTACAGAGCACTTGTCACTAGAGTGCAGCTCACACCTATCTGAGAACTTCTTTGGGCGGTCACAACTTTCACAACTATTGAAAATATTCCTTCTGCCTTAGAAAAGCATATTTAGAAATGTTGAAGTAGTAGATATGCTTGGAAAGAAGAAAATGTTTAAAAATGTTTACAACTAAAGACTTTCCATCGTGTCTACATGACCTTGCCCAGGCTTGCTCCTGTCTTTGTCCAAAATGGGATTTGTTGTTTATTCTGTTCTGTGGTTGCACCTTTTCTTGTGAAGGCTTCTTGTTTGTTGTTTCTCCTACTGGATTAGGAGTCTGTAGGTGCAGGGAACATATTTGTTTATTTTTCTGCTCTCTCTGCCTTACATAAATGTTTATTTGATTGTTAAAAGAGGAGCAGATTTAAATAGTTGTGATATTCCTTTGCCTTCATTATTCATATATATTTGCATTTATTAAAATGCTTAATTTTGAATACCTGTTATGATTCTGTTTTTAGGAAATGTATGAAGAATCATCATCATGTTGGAAAAGAAACAAAGAATGCTTTTGGGCAACCAGTGATTAAATCACTTATGTTTTTAGAGTGCTAAAATTTTAATTTTTCTCCAGAAGTTAAGATAGTTCACTGAAACATAATCTCTTATGTTACACCAGTGGAACAAAAAGGAGGGGAAAAAGCAATAAAATAAATGGGTGTTTAGGATGAGGTCTTACACTGGAATTAGATGTAGGGGAAAGAATTTAGGGGGAAAAATGGAAGAATAACGTAAATATGAGCAAAGATGCCTGTAGTAGACATATTATTCTATGACTAAGTCTGATTGTAACTCGACTCACTTGAGATGTGGGCCTCCGCACTGACTTTGTCCCTGACCTTGCCCCCACGGCCCCACCCACACATCCAGTACTGTCGTCGTTATCAGGGAAGTATTTTGGGAATGTTGGCAGAACTGGAATGTACAACGTGTCATTATCAAACGGTCTTGATATGATGTATTTTTAGAATTTATATATTTAAAAAATAAGCCAAATAAACAATTTTAAAAGTTTAAAAGTATTTTTCTTGTTTTTTAAAATTTAGTGATAACATGTAAGACATGTATTTCATTATATGGAAATTTCTAGTATTTCATAATTTATCATCTTACCAAAATACTTACTGTATTTTATCAGTTATTAATATTGTATCAATATACAGATCAGCATAAAATTGTAAAACCAGGCAAACTGACTAGCAGCAAGCTTGGTTTGTGTTACAATGTTAGTCGATATTTAAAATTTGACTCACAATCAATTAACAAGGAAAATCAAATGGTTATTCATTGAAGTATATTCAGATACTTTTATTTTTAGTTGCTTATGTAACATTATCATTAGCAAAGTCATTAAAAAACAAGTTTTCTGCAAAATACTAAACAAGGTCCAATTTTTGCTTGATCAACCTATGTACTGTCCTGGTAGAGCTGAGTATACAAGTTCTATATGGTTCTTAATATTGATATAATTTTAGGCAATTGACATCACAAAATTTGCATTAGGTGTATTGGGAATAGAGAGTACTCAGACACTTAGGTTGATTTTTTTGGTAATATTTATTACATTAAAAACTTTTTGCATAAGGAATTTATTTTTCCAACAAATATTGACCACCTGGTCTATGTGGGGCATGCCCCTGGGGGTCCTCATCCGGCAGCTTACATAGCATGAGGAAGAGTCTGCATCCTGTCTTTGCTTGGGACCTAAGTAGAGCCTCACCAGGTTCGGAACTGGTAAATGCTGCCTGTGCCTGCGCTGTCCAGAGAGATTGGGCCAGAAGGATCCTGAAAAGGTGGACAGAACCTCACCTATCACTCCCTTACTGAAATGGGGTTGCCTGTCTGGTCTCAGCCTTACCCTCTCTGAAGTCAATGTTTCCTTCTCCCTTCCACCAAAGTTTAGCCTTTTCCCGGGGTTGAAAGCACATTAAGGATTTACTGGCCCACTGTAGATATTCCGAGGAATTATACCCATGTTAATATGTTTATTATGTCATATATGTTAATATGAGGTGTATTTGGATTTCAGGATTTTCCTACTCAATATTTTTTTAGAGGATCTTTATTGATGGTAATTATCTCAAAAAAAATTTTGAAACATGATTTTAAAGAATAATACCTTCATTGAGTAGGCTTTATTTTAAGTCTGGAACACAGACTGTTATGCTTTTGACTCTCCACTATACAAGTTAAGGAGTTAATCTGAGATGTGCTGAAACTGGGATGGAACGTCCCTGAAAATTTGTAGTGCATTGCATTGGACTGAAATGTGGTCTTCACTGATCCTCACTTTTTTAGAAGTGGCAGAGTTAATTGGTGGTTGACATATTAAGGGGTTAGCATCACTCTGACAGATTTTCTGTCTGTAATGGGGCTGCTCAAGTAATTAGGAGAATATCTTTTAAAAAATTAGCCTTTAAGCAGATTGCCTGTAAGGTTTTAAAATCACTTTGGAACTGTGGCTTTATATGAAAGATAAATCATATAAAGAGGTAGATAAATCACTCAAGATGTAGGACATTCAAATTATGGTGTAAGTCTCCATCTCAGGTCCCTGAATGAAGCTATTAGAGAATTAGAAAACAGATTTCTGGATGTCTTTTTAATTAAGTCACTTCTCACTAATTGCACTGCTACATCTGTTGTCGAAGCTCCCACTCCATTTCTCTTGGACTATTGCTGTGACCTGCTGACACCTACCCCTGCCACCACTCTTCCATCTCCTACTTAGGTCATTTTATCATCTGCTCAGTACCTTCCAATAGCTAATCACACCCTAGAACCTCATAGTCCTGTTCCTTACCTCCTCTCTTGCTCCAGGTTCCCTGCTTTGCTGTGGTTGGTATGGGGCAAGCTTTTTCGGCCTTAGGGCCTTTACCTGTTCCTGGGTCTAGGATGCTCTTCCTCCAGATACTCCCATAATCTGCTTCTTCCCTTTATTTCAGTCCCTAATTAAATGTTATACCTCCTCAGCCATCTCTATTTAAAACTAGAATCCTGTTTTCTTGCTCTGTTTTATATTTAGTTGTGGCACTTACTGGTATGTGATGTATTGCATCTATTAGTTTATCTCCAGAACATGCACTTAAAAGTGTTCAGAAGTGCTACTAATGTTAAGTATTGTGCCCCAAATTATACTCCTGTTACATGTAGTTATAGTGCTATTTATAGATGCACAGATGTACCTGGCTACATGGGTGGGTAGTTGCAACTTTTCTCCTCCACTCCCTTCCCTCCTCCCATCCTATGACATCTTACATAGTTACTAAGCATTGATTATGTTAAGAAATCTCAATGGACACTTAGGTTGCCTCTATACCTTGTCTATTGTAACAGTTCTGCAATGAACATAGGAGTGAATTTAGTTCTTCAAATTAGTGTTTTCATTTTCTTCAGATAAATATCCAGAAGTGGAATTGCTGGATTGTATGGTAGATCTGTTCTTAATTTTTTTGAGGAACCTCCCTACTGTCTTCCACAGTGGCTTCACCATTTTACATTCCCATCAACTGTGAGTTTTTTCCACATGCTCATCAACTCTTATTTTTTGTCTTTTTGATAACAGCTGATCTGAGAGGTGTGAGGTGATAGTTTACTGTGGGTTTGATTTGCATTTCCATGAGGATTAGTGATTTAAGAATCTTTTCATGTGTCTGTTGGCCTTCTATACGTCTTCTTTGGAAAAATGTTCAAGTTCTCTGCCTATTTTTAAATTAGGTTTTGTTTTTGACACTAAGATGTGGAAGTTTTTTATATATTTTGAATATTAGCCCTTATCAGATGTATGATTTTATGCCAAGTGAAATAAGCAATAGAAAGACAAATACTGTATGATTTCACTTATATATGGAATATATTTATGGAAATAAATAGATTCATATATAAGACACAAAAATAGTGGTTACTAGAGAGGAGAGGTCTTGCGACAGGCAAAACAGGTCAAGAGAATTAAGAGGTGAAAACTTCTAGTTATAAAATAAACAAGTCACAGTGATGTAATGTATAGCATAGGGAATATATTCAGTAATACTGTAATAACTTGGTGACAGATGGTAGGTAACTAATGTGGTAATGATTTGTGTGATGTAGTTAGATAACTTAACCAGAAGAGGGCAGTAGAGCCAGGGCTATAGTAAGAGCAACCTGCGTTTTAGATTTTTAGTCTGGTAACTTATTTTACACTGAACCAAAAAGTTCGGTTTAGTTAATAGTCTTTTTTTTTCTTTTTTAAAGTAAATTAGGTTGGGGTGGTTGATTCTTTGATAAAAATTAGTCCCTGATTTTTGAATAAGGTGACTTTTGTTCTTTAATTGGTATATTATTTAAAAATATTAAAGAGTTATGATAGAATGAAGGAGTTTTTAAAATGCTGTTTGTAGTTTTTAAAAGGTGATATAGACTAAGTAAAAGCAATTTTTTTTTGAAAAGAGTAAATAAAAAATTATTTTCCAACTTGGTACAAAATGGTAGCTTTAATATAGGTCTTTAGCAGCACTGCTTAACCAAGTGTTTTTTTCCTCCAAAATTGTATTTTAATGTATGATCATACCAAACACGCTTACTGATTGATGGTGGTTGTGCAGGAAGCTGCCCTTGTGACTTGGTTTACTGGAATTGAGATGGGCAGAGTTGCGGAAGGCATGTGAGAGATCACCTGATAGGAAAATGGGAGACGTCTGTGCCTCAGTGTAAATGGCAGCACATACCACCCAACCTTCCATATTAATGTGCCATCTATACAATGATAGCTAGTCTGTGAGCCTGGTATGTATCTCCTTTTATAATTTCAGCACATTCATTTTAGCATATTTAATCCTTATAATAAAAATATTTAAGCCCTTCAGCTTGCTACTACAGTTAAACACACCTACGCTGATGGTTATTTCTGCAGGTTGCAGCAGTTTGCCTGACTTTTTTTCCCTCTCCTGTATTCCAAGCACACGTTTATTTCAAAAGATAAGTTGTGCTTTAGAGCAGTACTTCTCAAACCTTAATGTAATATGAATTACCTGGGGATCTCATTTTTAAATTTCCATTTGAATTCAGTAGTTGTGGTGGCACCTGAGATCTGCATTTTGGGACAGGCTCCAGGTGATGCAGCAAGGCCTATCTGTGGACCACAGTGTGAAGAGCAAGGCTTCACACCTAGTGTCTGAGGGCAGTTTAAGGTTCCTGCAGAACATCCTTGTGGGCACTGCTAGTAAAGTCAGACTGGAGATACAACCTCTCCTTCTGGTGTGTTCTGAATGTGTTATGAAACACAATGAGTGCATAAGAGAAATAAGCTGTAATGTTCTAAATCCAAAGTAATTAGCTTTAGTTTCAAAATGATTTTAAGATATTCAGTCTCGTGATATGCAGAGTGATTTGCAACTATATGAGAAAAGCTGTTATGTAATTCACGTTAGTTACTCCAATTTCCTTTTTGTTAGAAATGAATTGAGCAACTCAGTGTACAAACATGCATACATTCATTTTCATTTTTTGGTGGGGAGAAAAGACAAAAACTATTTAAAAACAATATACTTATTACATCTTAACAAAGATTTATACATTATATATAAAGAAAATATCCAAGACAATTTGTCTTGAAAAAATATACAATTCTAACAGTTGTGCAATATATACATTTATATTTTAAGTTTGTTTGCCAAAATAAATCAGATACATATTAAACCATCTTTGCATATTTACATAATGGCTTCATGTTCATTCTTTAAGGTTCAAAGAAGTAGTTTCCATTTTTATTTTTTTCAGACTTCACCCCCATGTTTACCTTTTACCTCTAGATGTTTAGTTTTTCAAATTAATTAAAATGGGTGTGCGTTACTGTATCTGAGGGGCATAGTTCTAACATGTTGTGTATACAGTTATTTTCTGTGTGCAAATTGAAATATTAAAGATGGACCAGGGTGTATGTGGCCTCAGTTTAGTGACTGAGTAAAATAAAAGGCTGACATGCTATAATTCTTTGCATATACATCAAAGAACTAGTATGTATGTGTGTGTATGTATGTGTGTGTGTGTATATATATGTATATATGTGTATATATGTATATATGTATATGTATGTATGTATATATGTATGTATATGTGTATATGTGTGTGTGTATGTATACATGTATACGTGTGTATATATGTATATGTATGTATATATGTATGTGTATGTATGTGTATATATATATATATATACACATACGCACACATACATACGCACACAGCAGTTACGTGGTTTATTAAGTATTCTTTATCAACTTGATGACTAGTTTCTCCTCCACCCTTTAAATAACATTTTTATTGGAATTAAAGCATTTGAATCCACACAGCTGTTCTAAGAATTGGGCTCCAACACATCGAACTAGAAAAATACCATTCTGTTTTTGCTATAACTCCCCGACATTTTATGGCTAATTCTGCGCCCCCCCCTTCTTAGTTTTGTCAAATACAAAATAAATCATTAAACTGTGCACATTGCTCTGGACTGCCATCACAGGGGGAGGCCAGGAGGGCAGCCAGGGCCAGATGCACATGGCAAATACCTGTTTTCCTCTGACCTCTTTTTCGAAGTCAAATTCTCGGAGGATTGTCTATTTGTATTATAAGAAGTCCAGATCCTAGACTTTTAAAGCTAAAAGCATCACTGCTGAGCTCCTACCCAGTCTTCCCATTTTATAATGAGGACACTGACATATATAGAGGCGGAGTGACTTGTCTGAAGCTTTAGGTCTGCAGTTTCTGATGTAGCATAGTCCCCATTGCTTTTGCCTGTGCCCTTTCTCCTGGTCCCACCTCCTCAAGAATGTGTGGGCTAAGAAAGAGAAAAGAAAGTGCAAAAGGAGAAATGGGGGGTGTTCTTCACAGTGGTTCATTCCCATGTTAATGACCGGATGCTTGTTAAAATAACCATTACTGGGCTTTATTCCAATACAACCAAATAAGACTCTCAGAATTGGGACCTAAAAATCTACCTTGTGAGCAAACTTGCCCAATTGAAAGTCATTCTGGAAGTTTTAAGTCCGGAAAAGCACAGAGGTGCACCTGCTAATTTTGTGGTTCCCAAAGTCTCTCTCTACCTTCTTGCAAATTCCTGAGATGACCTTTTACTTTACCTTGTTTGCACTGCCTGAAATGCCAACAGTTAGAAATTCACCCAGGCGTGTTTTTCTTATTCGTTTAGCAATAAATGAAAATAGTTTCCTGAAGTTAAGGGGGTTCTACAGTAATTCACACAAGTGTGTAAGTTAAACAGATGGCTTTCATAGTCACACCTGGTGAAGAGTAGCCACCCTGAGGGAAAGGGAGATTTAGACAAGGGGTAAAGGAATGTGGGTAACTCTGGATTACTGGAGAGGAAGCAGGCTTTAGCAGGCTTCTAGAAAATGGGGGCAACAGGAGTCAGGAGAGTGGTTCAGTGTCGAAGGAGGAGGATGCCAAAGAAGTTACTCATCTTTCAAAAATTCACTAGGTCCCTGCCATCCAGCCAGTCAAGTCAGCCAGCTGTGCATCCTGGAGGAGAAAGGAGGAGACCTCCTGTTGCTTCCTCTGGCACAGGCTGGCCCACCAACAGACAGGATTTTACTGTAAATGCTGGTAAAGATTTTAACCAAAATTTTGTGCTTTGGCCTCTAAATTATCCGGCCCCCCCAGCCCGCACCTTAAATGGAGATTTTTCTCTGCAGGAGGCATACTCTAGGCTCCCACCAGTTATTCAGGCAGGTTTTGATAAGTACATCATAGCAAGAAAGGGACTCTGAGCAGGCAGCTGTGGGCTGACAACAGCAAATTTTACCTAGTTGATAGACAAAACTGTCACATAAAATATCCTCTGTGGTAGTTTCGGATGAGCAGCATAAGTTGAAGACCTGTGTTTTGTTTTTTCACTATCAACATCAATATCCAAATTAATTATATCTCTATACCAAGTACTTCTCTATTGTTGATTGCTGTTTAAAAACAATTATTTTACATGATTGGGTTTCCCCTCCCCCACAAAAAATGAAAAGGTTATGTTTTTCTTTAAGATATCTCATGTTTGGAAGCATTTCACTTTTCTGACATAATGCACGTTATAATGTAAACTCTGGACCAGCCAGCATAAAGATCACTTTTTCCATATAAAATAAGTCTTTTACGTCCCCCCACCCCTGCCCCAGTTTCTTCTTTCCAAACCGACCTGCAGTTTTCTTAAAATATCAGGCTAATTTACCTATTACATTATAAAACATTGGGATTTAAAAAAAAATCCATTCATGCAAATGGCAAACCCTGGCTGTGATGCCACCTAGTTCCACCGCAGAGAGAACTGCTGGTGGTTCAGCTGTTGAGTTCTGTGGTCTCGTCCATCTCATCTGGATTTTTGGTCATTTTTTCATATTTTCTTTTGAAGAAGCCAAGCTGTAAGACAATGATGTAAAAATGTTACTATCTAAGGCTTATTTTGTATGGGGCCTTGGAACCCGCCCCCCTCCCCCCCCCCACACACCTTGCTGCCCACTTTCCCTAAAGCACCTGGAATCCCTGGGGCTCTGGAGAGGGGGATATGCAGACCACGAAACTGACCCAGTGTCAGCCCTTTGGTGAGGAAATGAATACCCAGAGAGTTGTACTGAACTGCGTAAAGTTCAGTTTTTCAGGGGCTACTTATTTGCAACTGAATAAAACATTCTGGAGTCTGGAAGAAAGGAAGGTTGGAGGTGGGGGCAGGAGGGAAGGATAGGGACCAAGACCAAAGAGATGAAAGCCTTACTGATTGTTTTCAAGGACATAAGTGAGAATTCGCTAATAAACTTGCATTGACTTTTCTCTTATGATAAAACTCAAGGTTGCTGTTTGACCAGGAAATTTAAGACAGAGGTCTTTAGGAAACTCTAATTTTTAAATATGAAACTTTTCTTACCTTCCATAAAATTGCAACCAGTACTAATAGCAAAAGGATTCCAGCAATGACACTTCCTACTATAACTCCGGTTGGTACTTCGGCTTTCTCATGGGGTTTCATTATCGTAATGGGAATCTGTAAATGTATATATACAATAATTTATCACCTAAAGAAAGTGAGATGGTCTAGTCAGATTCTAATTTTATAAAGTATGGCCTAGAAAGGTGGTGTGACTTTCCCATGATCGTGTTTCTCATGTTAAACACTGTGCCGTACAATTTCTAGAGAATGCTCCTGCAGAGTACAGGCAACGGATATAAGTTTTCTAGTTTCCTCCCTTTAATTGCATCAGGATTTAGCAGATATGTCGTCTCTGACAACCTTAGATGCATTAATTATTTATGAAATAGCAATTTTAATTTCTTGCATACAATTTCATTGCCAAGTGAAAGCATTTGGAACCCAGTGTTGGGGAGGGGACGCAAAGGTCAAACAAATTAACAAGCCAAATACCTTGTGACTGAGCAACAACGCCTTGTACTGGAATCCTAAAATGTTGATTTCTCTTAACTTTTAGTCAAGATTACTTGATATGTATTGCTAAAAAGTCCTAGGGCTCAAAATGACTTTTTCAGCAACAAAATTGCCCTTGGGGCTACCTGTGATTCTTTATGTCCACTGCCTGGCAGGTTATGACTTTGTAATGGAATGGCTGCCCTTTAAGTTTTAACAGTAAAACCGTTTGTGTGTATGGGTGTCGTAGAAAGAATCACAACCATTTCTTCCACAAAGTATGTTCTTAAAGAGCTACATTTCAGAGCAAAACAAGGGGACAAAACCTAATTTACTTATTCGATTGAACACTGAATTACAGTGGCAGGTGAGCTGCTTTTCATCATAGAATTATGAGTTTGCTAAACTTGAATATGGCCTTTTGGTGACTATGTGTTATCTTATTTGTGTCTTCGAGGGCTAAAATAAGGCTTTATAAGCTTAGGAGTAAAGCATAAATTCATATAGTTCATTGATTAATGGCAGACATAGCTCTACTTCTCTCCATTCCAGAACTTCCTCATCTGGGGTCCATGGATCCAGAGGATCCATGAGTATGACATTTCTGTATCAGATTTTTAAATGGGCCTGGGATTCAAATAAATTTAAGAATCATTTATTTGCCTGTAGGGATATGTCAATTTATTATTTGGATTCCAAATATTATTTTAAAAATTACTTAATTTTTATTTGCATTTCAAAAATATTTTCAGACACAATAGAGTAGTAGTTGGCCTGATATTTATCAGTATTGCTCAGAGAAAACCAGAAAAAGAAATTTCCTAAAGGTTCATTATAATTGTTAATTTGAATTTTCAATTATTATATTGAATACTGCTTTCTGAAGAAACAAAAACTTCAGAAGAGGTTCAGGCCTTGTCTGAACACTACATTTTTCTAAAATGGATTTTTACAATACCTATAGTACTTTTCTGCAAGGCTAAGTTCATAGCACTCTGAATTTGAAGACCACATTTCCTTTGGCTCTATTTCTGATTTTCCACACCCCAGCCTCGGAAGAGAGGGTGTGGGCCTTTGCAGGGTCTAAGCCAGAGGCAGAAAAGCATCCTCTATGGTGCGGAATCATTTTTCTTGAGACAAGAGTGGCCAACAGCTCTGTGAGCTCTACTCAGGCATTGGGAGAGGTCCAGAGTTCACAAGGCCATTGAATTTTTAACCAAGTACATAGGCTGCAACAGTGGACTGAGACCAACTGCTAAGCTGGCCATGAGAGAAGAGTCTTGAACTGCTTTCCAATTTCTAACAAATGCTTTGGGAGGAAAATGCTCAGGGCTCTGCCTGCAGATTAGCTGAGCAAGGAAATCCCACTATATCTAAATATGGCGTATTCTAAGAGTTTCAGTACAAAGTAAAGTTGTCCTGTGCCAGCTTTGGGAACAAGTGAGACTTTGTTTTCTCTGAAATTACATTCTTTTGCAAAAAATTTTTTTTTATCAAAGGGAGCATTTATAGTTTTCTAGACTGTTAGACCTAATGAATGGACATTTCATATAGTGTCGGTGTCTAGTTATCAGGAATACTACTAAAAATCTCTCTAATAAATGTCTTATTTATTAAGAATATTTCAGCACTAGTCTTTAAAAAATACACTAAAATACAGGATATAATTCAAATAAGCATGGCTTAGACTTTATGGCCTAAGATCTAGACAGTTTTGTGTAAGCATGAGGAGGAAGGAAGAACTGGTGGTGTGGTTTAGGCCTGGAGATGGGAGCCACAAGCAAGATGGAGCCCCTTTTGTTCTGCTTTTCATTGGATCGTCACTTGTGATGCAGCTTTGCCAGCATGGGGTAGGGGGCGTGGAGGAGGGGGCAAGTCCCTCAAGTATATCACTGAACTTTTGACTAGCAAACACCCTTGGCCAAAAGCTTGAAGTAATAAACATTAGGTTTTAAGAGTTTCAGTAAGATACTTCTGCATACATGTAGGTGAAAGGTACCACTATTCTAAGTTTAAGAAATGGACTGTCTGTCGTAGACTCTGCTGCCGGCAGGGAGAGGGATGTGATGTGCTCACCGTGACGGTGTTTTCTTCAATTACATATATCTGAGGGTTGTAGGTGTCAACTTCTGCAGAGGCCGTCAGCTGTACTGTCTGGAAAGTCGACTGGAACATAAGAATAAAAAATATATTTTGTCTTAGCAGAAGTTAATTCATAAAATTCAGCATGATTATTATTTATAATTTCCTTGAAAGTGACAGAGCAAATACCAACTCTGAAAACTTAAGGAACTGTGTGCTGAAATAGTAGTATGTGACAGGACCACACATGACAAGTACTCAGGGGATTTCAAATGTGTGGATGACTGGGCCCTGCCATAGCAAAGTAAACTAAATCTCTGGGGGAGGGGTCCAGGTGGAGTTTAGACATCAGCAGGTTAAAATACCTAGCTAGGTGATTCTAATGTGAGAACAGGGTTGAAAAACAAGAGTTTAGAAATGAAGTTTTTAATTAAGAAAGACCCTAGTTCAGATTTTTAAAAACTTAATGAAGTTTGAGCCATGAGAGAAAATTGCAAACTCTATTTTTATATATGTACCTGAATAAGTCACATAACGGATGGAAGATTGGATTAAAAAGGAAAGAGAAAATTTTTTTTTTTTTTTGGTGAGGACACATATGTAAAATAGTACTGTTTAAAAGTGCACTTGAATTCGGCCATGCATGTAAGCAGCGGACACCCTGAACAATTTGTCATGCTATATGAGTAACAATTTCAGATTTCCTAATCTAAACATTTCTATTTAAAAAAATACTGGATTTGGGGAAGGCAGATAGAAAGGACATATATTTTATGTTGATGTTTCTAGTAACCTAATATGAAATAGCTATATGCATTCCTGGATCTATTGTAGAAAAATAATCTATTTTTTAATAGGTACGCTATTGAGGTGTATATTCTTTTCTCTATTATGCAAATATTGGGCTTGATGCTTACTTTAAAATAGAATACAATACCCAAATTTGAGAACTGCCTTCACATGCTCTGGCTACTAGAACTCAGTTTTTCTGGTTACTAGGGCACATGATTCAATGTGCTCCATGAGGTAATTTGCTAAACTATATCTGGGAGCCAGAAAGAGAGAACACATATCCAAAAAGTGAGCCATTTATTTCCTTCCCACTTGCTCAGTCTCTGATTACTCTTCTTGATTTTCTCAATATGGAACATTGCACAGAAATTAACCCTGATCCCTGATCTCTTAAACATATATTACTGAGGGAACATTAAGAGTATTGGTAATGATTTATATTTAAAAAAAAAACTATCAGTTAAATGAATGTTGGCTTCATAGTTGCTGTAGATTAAAGATGAAAGAATTTCTTTACAACTGATATACCTGCCCTCCCAAGTCAGGTCCTTTGCATAGGTACACAATATTCTGCAGAGTTAACAACCTATCATAGCTATGCCATGCATATCTGAGAGTGAAGCAACTAGCATTTGGCAAGGCTTTTCCTTACAAATGGCAGCCAACAATATCATCAGTTTGGAGGCCCAAGGAATCACTTCATGATGAAATTACTTGAAATGTTAAGTTGATTTGCACTGCATCAGAAAGAGGGTGAAAGGCAGAAAATTAATGGTTCTAATACAGGAAATGAGTCCATATTTTAGACTGAATCTGCTAGGTGGTCCGAAAACATCCACTCTGCTGTTGAAATAGCTGAAAACAAGGTGTGGATAAAGGTTTGACCTTTCACTTAGGAGGAAGATGTGCAGGACTTGATATACTACAATAACTCTTATGGTTGTTTTCTCAGTTTAGCCATCTTAACCTTGTTGGAAAAGCATAAATATTACACTTCTTCAGAATTTTGCTCCCAGAAGTGAAATTGCTACTTCTGAAAACCTTTGGAAAGGTACTTTGAAAAGTCTTACAGTTAAAATGATGTAGCTTTAAGCAAACTCAAGAAAAACTCAATGCTTTTTACAGAGTCAGCATGATTGCATTTTGATTTGCAACAGTCAGCTTTCCTTCCCAGCTGGCAAAGTTTGTTATGAAAATATTTGCTAGTTGGTGAAACTGAGCCCTGAATGTCCCAAGCAGCTGGGATGATGGTGTAACTAAGGGCAGGCTTTGCATCTTACAGAGTTTAGGTGCCCTGAAGGCTTCAAAGCAAATGCAATCAATGAGAAAACAAAACAAAAGAAAGCAAAAAAACCCCAACGCCTCACATTTTGGTTCCAGGAACAAGTGTGGAAGGAGCTTAGTTCTCTAATCTTATACAAAACTCTATAGCAGCGCACAGGGTTTGTTGGAGAGATCATGAAATGGTTAGAAAAGAGGGAGTAGTGTCTGGTTGGTAAGTACCTTGAAGACTGATTTATACATTTAAAACAATAACAAAAACAAACAAAAACAAAAACAAACCCAAGAAAGAGCCACAAGGCCCCCGGGAGGTGTCAGACTGATTTCTATTTTGCTGCCTCAATCAGAGCCAGAATTGGTAAAAGAAACAGCCACTGTGCAGGCAGACGTAAGGAGTCCTATCTGTCCTAATATTTTCCTTCCAGACTGAAATTCTGGCTACCAAAATCTCTGCTGAAGCAAATATCACTACTGTTGTACTTGCCAAATGGAAAAACACCAACACTGTTTTGACACTTTCTTCAAACTTTTCAAGAGATTGAAATGACTTAAAAAAAATTGTACGTGCCAGAGAAGGGGTAAAACAGAGCAGAGTGATTTCCTGCTCTAATATGGGAATATGGATCCTTATGTTAGACTCATCTATTTGGTGGTTTGACATCAATCAGACTAGGAGCTGGGAGTTCAAAGAAGGAGATAGTCATGTGCATTTGGCTTTGGGTGTGGAGGAGAAGATGAAGTCAGAAATGTCAAGAGCGTGGGAAGAGAGGTAAAGCACTTGGCCCTTGTACCCCAAGAACAGAAGAGGGGATCTTGCCACGATTCCCAGAGATTCTGATGTAGTAGGTTGGTATGGACTCCAAGAATCAGATGCTTGACAAGCACCCCAGGTGATTCTGAGGCACAGCCAGATTCAGCGAGCTTTGGAAAGGAGTGGAAGCACACTGCTTTTCAGGGTAAAATCGCTCTTGTTTATTTGGGCCCATTATTATGCTGACATTGACCAGAATGCTGATTTTGTCAAAGGCTATGAAATTCTTGATAATGGAGCCTTATGATTCCTTTTGCAACCGATAAAGCCGATAAATAAAGCTGGTACTTACTGCTGCAAAAGTCCCGTTCCAGATTCTGGTGGACACATTGAGGAAGTACTCTCCCTTCACCTGAGGGTCTTTCAGCCAGCAGGTAACATTACTGCATGAAGCTGTTCTGCAGTTCTTTCAGGTTGGGATCAACAGTAGAAGACAGAAGGTTAGTATGGGCTTTAAAAAATAAATGCTAAAATTTTACCAAGACAGATAAAACCCAGTGCTGGGAAGGATCTAGGGAAACAGGCAATCTCATGAACTATTAGTACTTGTAACTGTTCAAGAGATTTTGGCACTGTGCCTCAAAATGTAAAAAGCGTACACCCTTCGTCCCAGCCATTTCTAATCTGTTTGAGAACTCCTCAGGAGACAGTCACGAATGTGCGGGGGGAAGTACACACAGTCGGTTTACTGCACGACTGTTTCTGACCGTGAAAAATACAAGCAAAAGAAAACACTAAGTAACTTCTGTTTATCAACAATGTCCTAGGTGAGTAAATTATTGAATATACATATACAAAATGCAGTACAATTTAGTCATTAAACGTGATAAAGATGCATTCTTTAGATAAGAAAACTTGACAGTAAAAGAATCCGTGGTTGCTGAGGGTCGAGGATTGATGGGTGACTAGGTGGAGCACAGGCACTTTAGGAAAATGAAACTGCAGTGTATGGCACTATAATGGTGGACACATGTCATTGTATGTTTGCTCAAACCATAGAATGTACTATACCAAGAGTGAACCTAATGTGAATTCTGGACTTCGGGTAAATGTGATGTGTCAGTGTAGGTACATCAATTGAAACAAATGTCCCACTATAGTGTGAGGGGATTTTGATAATGGGGGAGACTGTGCCTCTGTCAGGGAAATAGGTAAATGGAAAATTTTTCAACTTTCCACTTAATTTTGCTGGGGACCTAAAATTGCTCTAAATAATAAAGTCTATTTTAAAAAGTCTATGACATTGGCTTATTAAAAGTAGCATGGTCCATTTATGTAATAGTATACCTATATCTATGCATAGATTAATGCTGAGAGGTATAGAGAAGGATGTTTATTAATATTGAATGCCAACTATAATTGAAAAAAAAATTAAAATAGTGTCAGTTGTATTTTTGGAGAACTTTAGTTTGTTCCTTGAAGGTTTTTTTGTGTTGTCATGTTTGTTTTAAGTTATTCCCACTCAGCAACTGCCATTTTTAGAGTCAAAACATTTTCACAAAAATAAGGAGAATGCTGAGAGAAATCTTTTTTTGGCATACCCTGAGATAAGTTTCTACTGGATATTTTTACCTATTAGATATGTAAACCACATTCATAATTATACTAAAAAAATGAAATTATTTTTTTCTCCTATTTTTCCATTTCCCCCATCCATCATGAAATAAAACAATTTCAATGAGAAAAAAACAGAATTTTAATGTTGTTCACAGGGGAGAACTATTGGACTGCTGTTTTCTACATGTTTACTTATTTAAATATTTAATATGCGACAAGCACCATGCCAGATGGTAAATAAGTCTCTTTCTCAAAGAAGGAGGCCTAACTCTGAGCAAGAGATAATAAAATATTGAGAAACAGAAAAAGATGGCCAGAGGCATTTTAACAGCTAAATAAGATACCAGCGATTATGTGGAAGGGGATGTAAGGAGCTTCTCCTCCAGAGCACATGTCCGGTTCCCTCACAGTTCGCTACAGTGTTCCCAAAATGCACAGTGCAAAAACAGTAGTTTTACATGGAGTCCTTTTGATTTCATAAAATCTGGAATGTGTGTTTTATAATAATGGCATAAATAATTACAATAACAGATCTGAGCATGTATTTCTAAATCTTGATTCATACTGTCCATCAAAGGCAAAATAAGAAAGTTCTATGATATGAAATGTTAGGAGAAAAGAATTGATTTTGATTTCCAGCCAAAACAAACAAGGATCTCCGAAGGAAACTGTCACCCCATCAACCTGTCCTCACCAAATCTTTCACGTGCCGGAAATTTTCACTCTTGAAAGATACAGAAGAAGACATTTGTCCTATTTTCAGTGGATTTATTTCAGCATTACAACTAATGCCACCAGCCTAAAAAACAGACAAACAAACAAACAAACAAAAACATCAAATCAGTCTTAGGAAGCAAAGCAGTTTATGATGTCCCTTTCAACCTGTTAGGAAATCCTATTGTCACATATTGGGCAGGGGAGGGATGTTAGGTTCCTTCACTGCGTTGACCTAGCCACACTTCTTGTCATAACTAATGTCAGCGTTGAAGTATTCAGGTGCTCTTGACATGACTCGATGGTGTGGCACTGGTTCTTATATAGCCCATATATGTTGAAGACAAATTTGCAATCATAGTAGTCTGAGTGATTTAATTCAGGGTTCTCTTTTGTGGAACATTTTAGTATTTCGATATCCCGTGGTCAGCTAATGCACAACACAGGAATCACATTAGAACTAGGTAAGTAGGTGCTAGACAACAGCCGAGACAATGGCAAAGGTTTGGCAAAAGCAGCGCTTCTTAACCTAGGCTGCACGTTAGAACCACCGGGGGGCTTTTAAAAACAAACACCAGTACAGGTGCCTTAGCCAGAGAGATTCCGATTGAACTGCCTAGGGTGGGCCTGGGCATCTCCTATTTAAAAAGCAGCTGTGGTGATTAAAATGAGCAGCCAGGATTGAGTACTATAGGCTGACATTACAGGCTGACGGCTTGAAGACCAGCTACTAATTGCAGCGGTGTAGACCAGCTTCTCTCCCACTGTGGATTCAACCTCTCCCTTCCCAGTCAACTAACTTCTCTGTAAACAGAGCTCTGACAAGATCAGATCTTCATGGGGCAAAGATGGGGCTTTATGAATAATTTCTGCCATTTGTAAGTCCCTAGCCTCAGGCATTTGTTTTCTTAACAATATTCTCCTAATATGAAATTAACGAATAGTTAATCAGCACCCAGGATGCACAGGGGTGATCTTCCTGGTTTCCCATCTGTAAGATGTTAGATATGATCACCCCTACCTCGCAGATATGTTTCCATATTGAAAGTGCTCATTTTTATAGGCAAGTCAGGTGCTCTTACCTGATCTGTGTGTACCCCAGTCAGGTACATCAGTGGGTTCTTTTCTTTGGTGTACTGAGGGATGCGAATGATGACAGATGCCATACTTACTGGAACACTTCCTGTTGTCACCTACATAGTGCAGAAGGAAACATTCTGGTTTTTGCTACATCATGCACACGTTGCGAAGGGCACTATTAAGTGGCAGGATTGTGTCCACAAGAAAGTGAGTCAGTACTTTATAGTCACATTTTGGGTCTTCATGGTTCACCTCTTGGAAAAAATCTCAACATCTACAACTTTAACTAGTAAGTAATTTGTGACTTAGGAGATGGTTAAAAGCATCTACCATTTGTAATATGGTTTGGGCAAGATACTTGACCTCTTTATGCTTCTGTAATTCTCATTTGTAAAATAATCAGCAACTCATTAGCATCTATAGCATCTATTCTCTAATGGGCAGTCTGTTCTAATTGGTCAGTGTTCGTGCCCTACTGGTTGTTAAAACATTTTAAATAACAGCCATAAGAATGATAACCCTACCAACCTAATAATCTGGGATAAATGGGTCAACATAAGTAAAGCACTTGTTACAAAGACTGATACTTATTACACTCTCTATGAATGTTATTTTATTGTTACTACTAATTGACTAAATGTTTCATAAAATAAGTAGTTGCCAAATACCATGCATATTTTATAAATTCCGGTGTCTGGATCATAAATCAAAACCCTTAAAGATTTTTTTTAATCACCAAATTGCAAGGTACAACCATGTAATAGACCAGTACGAAATATACCCCCAAAAATTGTATAGACACAGGGTCGTGAATGAATTCTTACTGTCCAAAGTTTATGTCACAAATTAATTTCTCTAATTGATAACCATCTTTAGATTAATAATTGCTTATACTAATAGGCAACAGAAATTGATTTTAAAATGTTTAGATACTATTTAGCATGACTGTACAAAACACATATTTGTATACAAATGGTAAGCTTCTTATATAGAAGTGGTCTTCAGGGATAATTGGCATACTAATTACATTCCAGAGACTTTTGCCCACAGTAATACCATTATATTAATGTTTTATGATTAATGTTGAACATTTTCTTTCAAAATATATTAATTATCCTTACCCAGGACACATGACTATGCACAAAGCCCAGATTTTTACTTAGCTGATTTATCTTAGTGGTTCTTAAAGTAGGGCAGCTTCAGCATTATTAGAAATGCACATTTTTAGGCCCACTTCAGACTTACTGAATCAGAAACTCTAGGGATGGAGCCCAGTGACATGTGTTTTAGTAAGTCCTCCAGGTGATTCTAATGTATGTTCAAGTTTAAGAATTTCTTATATAGTTCAACTTATTTTTACTTTCTTCTTCTCTTCCTGGCCTTGTTTTTCCTTTCCCATTCTGCTGATTTCCCATCCTTGTGACAGGTTTACCGACCTTAATGGAGAAGATGAATTTTGGACCAATATCTTCAAAATTGTGCACGATAGAAGGAACATTCCCATCCGAAGAAACTTCATAAAACCTTATGTTGGTAGATCTGTTGGATGTTTGTAAAGCCAAATGTTTTAGTTTTGCTGTTGTTCTTGAAGCTTAATACTTCTTTTATTTAAGTATCTTTTAGCTTATATTACAAACAAAACAGTTTATATTTAGGTACAAAAATGCTAAATGAAAACAAATGCTTTTTATGAGCTTATGGTCCAGTGTACATTTCTAAGGCTAAAACAAATTCCTTTCCAAGCATATCCCTTCATGATCTTTCTGCTGCTGAGAATCTTTGAGTTATGTCTATAGTTATAAAGTTTCTAAAATAAGTACAAATGTATTACTTTAGAACTGATAGTGGAACTCTTCTCAAATTGCTATTATACTGATTGGTATGTTAATATGTGGACACTTAGTCCTTGTTGATTGGATGAATGGATTTATAAGCCAGATGATTTTCCACTTGGTATGGCTGAAATACAATGCTAGAACACTGGACATAGCTCCGGCAGAATTCTTTACTGGGTGCCTGTGAAATAGCACATACATTGTTCTTTACTGTTTCTTCTCCCTCTCCTGCTCTAGTTTTAAACCAGTTCTGATGCTTTGGGTCTGAATAGGGTTGATCAGTTTGTTTCCACCACCAGTGTAGAGACTACCTATACAGTTGCTGACCCACAGGTTTTGTTAGACTAGACCTAGAGGCATTGGACTGCTTCGACCCTTTGCTTGGGACTGCTAGCTGGGGTTTGCAAGTGAAGTGATGACAAGGTAAGAGGAACTTCTACAGGACAACTCTGGACTGGAATGTAACTGGAAAATCTCCCCTTTCCCCACTCATTTATGGGGCTCTGAGGCTGGATTCCTCAGAGCTGTGGTGGGGGTAGGGAGGAATCTGAGAAGCAATAATCATTCCCACTAGAAAATTTATCTTAATTATAGGATGTTGATTGTATTTTCTAAAAAAAAGAAAAAGGACTACACATTTTCTGAGGGTTTTTTTTTTTCTTTACTGAAAATCTTGCCTTCTTTTTTTATGGCTCCTTAAAAAAACTTTCCAAATTCTCCAAAGGAAAATATGTCATAGAAAGACTTAAATAGATGTATCTGTCAAGATTATATATAGGAGAGGAAACAATGATCTGTTAGTGTTAGTGGAAAATGCGAACACTGACTAGGATTTGGAACAGAAATCCTGGTTGTCTGCGCATGAATTATTCCCTTTGCTTACCAGGAGATCTTGTGTGAGCCCCTAAGTACAGCCAGTTTCTAAATTCACTAATATGTTCTACTTTTGCATTTTAAAGGGATGACATTTTTCCATTTGTTACTTAAGTGTTCCTTAAGTTACTTAAGTTTTGATCAATAAATACTCAGAGGATCTTATTTTAGAAATAATTAGATTATCTTCTGTTTCAACCCATCACATATGCACAGTATAACTGCACATTTATATGGTATGAAAGTGGTTGCTAAGAGATACACTCAATAACCAGGTAGGACTTTGTTTCAAGAATCTTGCAAAGATGTTTGTTTTAAAATGCGATTGTTTTTTACAGCATTGTGATGGTTAAACAAAACAAAATAAAAATTCAAAACAACCAAATATTTTATCAATATTAAATTGGTTACATAAATTATGATCCAGTCATGAAAAGGACAAGTTAGATCTGTATGTCCTGATATGAATTTCTCCAGGATTACATAAAAAGGAAGATACAAAAAAGTTTTATCATTCTATTTGGGTAAACAAAATGTGTATGTGTGGTGGGGAGCGGGGTGGGAAGAGAAAAGAGAGAGAGAGAGAGAGAGAGAGAGAGAGAGAGAGAGAGAGAGAGAGAGAGAGAGAGAGAGAGAGAGAGAGATGCATGTGTCCTTAAAGATAAACCCAATATCTGGAAGGTATTCTTAAAACAGTCAAGTTAGTCATCTTTAGGATGACTAGAGAAGGTGGGGAGGGGTGATTTCATTTTCCATTTGTATCTTTCTGTAATGTTCGGATTTTCTGTCCATGAACATTTAATGTCTTTTTAAAAAAACATCAAGAAGAATTATCAGGGTGGTAGGACTGAGTGCCACTTTAGCTTTATTCTTGAAAATTCTCCATGTTAGTTTTTTTAACTGTATGATATTTTTTAAAGAACATCAGATTGTCTTAGAGCCCAGTTTACCATCACAAAAATAAATAGCTAAGATGGTAGTAAAAATGAAGTCCCACTTCAATCTTATATTTATTTGATGTTAAAATATCTGCAACAATGGCCATGGTGAAGAGTAGACTCAGAAGTCTGTATTAAGAAAAAACATTTAGGATGAGAGAGAATTAATATAGGTAGAAAGAAAAAAATTCAGGTAATGTGGTACTTTCAATCTCTTTGGCTGCATTTGTTTTGAATTACTTATTTTAGCAATTTGAGGGTCCTTTGAAATATGCAATTTCTGATTAATTTTTCAGGGATGGAGGACTTGGACTATGTTTTGTTTCTGCTTTTGCTCTTTGCAACTCACTTGGTACAGAAGCATTCTTTTCATCCTTGCTCATGTGTCTCAGGCTCTAGACATAGTGACAGATTTTCCTTTTTGTTTTTGTTCAGTGATCTATTGGATGATCTACATATTCCATGCTTGTAGGGGCTGGAGTGGTATGATGGAAGTTAGAGAAATCTGCTGTCACTGGAAACTTGGCAGCCTGGCTTCTTGGGAGAATACTGCTGTGATGTCGGGGCTCACCGATCATGCTGGGAAGCTGCCTTAGTGCCTCACTGGGTAAGGAACTCTGGTTCCCCACATGGAGGTGGGCATCACCTGCAGCCTGTGCACCTGCAGAGCTGTGCCTATGAGTCTGTGTCCATGAAACCACTTCACTTCTAAGTGGGGGTGAAGGTGATGATACCAACCTGTTAGCACCTGTGGTGTTTACATGCTACTCACTTCTCAAGGCACCTGTGTCTCTGAGCAATTCAGTATAACTGGTATCAAACTGGAACCATTTTGGCCAGTGCTCTCAGTTTTACTTGTTTAGGGCAGGCAAGAAAAGGGAATAAAGCATTCTTCATGGATGACCTCCTTTGGAAAATGCTTCATTTCCTCTTGAAACTCCTAATTTGTTATGTCAGGAATTTTCCAACGAGAAACTAATTTTTTTCTGAGAGTAGATTCAATATTTGTGGTAGGCCTACATGCAAGGCACTGTGCATGGGGCTTCAATGTCCAGGAATGGGAATACCACTTGAGACTGCATACAGACAGTGGGAAAAGAGGCATGGCGAAGAGAGTGGTGGCAATTCTCAGGGCCCTGCGAGTTCTGCTTGGACACTTGGGACGGTTTGCAGCTCCCACAGGGCCTGCAGGGCTTTCCCCTTGGCATGTGGTGGAAGGATTAGCCCTCTGCCTTCTGGTGTCACCCTCAGTCAAAGAACGTAAAGAGTTGCTCAGGGTTCCCCTTGGGAACAGTTTGACCTTGAACTTCTGTTTTAGTTGACAAGGGAAAATGTTTTAATTCAGTTCTCCAGTTAAGAATGAGCATATAGAGGATTCGTTTAGTCATGAGCCAAATGTGTCATGAACCAGAAGGATGCCCCACTGTTTCACCTACCTTGTTATGTGAATTTCGGCATCATACAGCAGAGGAATTTTGAGGCTGACAGAGTTATCTGCCTTGTTTTCTTCATAGCTTTCACTATAGAAACAAGCATTAGGAAATCACTTAAAGAGAAATATTATAAAAGCCATCATCTTGTATTCATGACTTTGTTATGTTTTACCTTAAGGCTTGGAAATGGACAGATGCTTGATTTTGAAGGTTTTGAAGATTGAAGTCGAAGTTAATAGTAAAAGTCACCTATTTACAAAATTAAAATTCATCAGTCTATGGTACTTCAACCTCAGAGGCCAACATGAAAAAAAAAAAGAAGTTTCCCATACAAGTAAACTCACTCCAGTTTGATTCTGAATTTTATATACCTTAAACTTGCAAAATCATGGAACATCTTTTTTTCAACCTACATATGCAAGTCATCACATCACAGGAATGTATATACTTGTCCGAATTTGAAAGCTTTGTGCTCCATGAAATTTGCTTACCAGGGTTAACAAATGACATCTGGGACTCTGTGTAGAGCACTTTGACCAGTGTTGTTCAAAGTATTCAGAAAAAAGAAATTTCCATATTTTATGTGCTATTTTTAGAATGAATTACATAGGGGAAATCCCATTTTTTATGAATGACTTAAAGAAAACAATCACATTTCTAAAACTTCCTCCAAATATGCAGCCAGTTAGTGTGTGATGCCTATCAAATGGTGATACGTAATGAAGAAGATGGTGTGTTGGTGAATTAACACTCGTGCTGAGGAAGGAGGGTCTAGAGTGAATTCGAGGATGAAATCCAAGTTGTACCTGTTGTTGCCTCTTTAAAGCAGGGTAGCCCACATCACAGGTAACAGACTTCTGAGAAGTAACCTGGCATGTTACTTCTGTCCCATCAACCTGAAAGAGACCAAGGAAACCATGATCAATTAGTATATAACGTGAGTGTATGTGCACTTCCACGATGAAGGATGTATAAACCACATGGACATGTTAGCAGTGTAAGGTTGGTTCATGCTGAAGTAATTTATTGTCGTCCAAGACTTGAAAATCATGTATTTGTCCAGGTGGCTAATAAACAATTTTTGTTGCTAAGCAGGACACCCAATAAGCCATAGGAGAGGTCAAATACTCAAATTTTCCCCCAGAAGTAAATCATAGTTCTTATATTTCAGAAGCACAAAATAACTTTAATATTCAGAAAAGCTGTCTTTAATACAACCTTTCTCTTAACATATTTGAAATTTGTAGTTTCATGAAAAGAAAACAAAATCATATGTTGGTGTGTATATTTTAAATAATGCAAAGATTCTTTTTTAGTTTTCCACAGGTTTTTCCCCCTCTTTAAAATAAGAAGTTGTCATTTGGCACAGGAAATTTAAACACTGGAGTGAGAATAGGTCTAGAATACCACATCTATTAAGTCCACATTGACTTTACACTGGATGAAAACATTTTAAAATTCTTTCATCAAGTAGGTAGACAATTTGGAAAATCTCAGTTTTTCCCTCCTTTTCTTTTCGTTGCCTAGTGGCTGAGGAGGGACGAGGGAGCATTCGTGGTCAAGTGTGTTCCTGGTATAGTGATCAGCTTGATTAACTGACCTCGCTGGAATGCATCATCTTGGCTGAGTTGTGGGACTCCTAACTTCTCAGAGCAAGTGCAGCTTGTAGCATCTGTGCACCACCACGGCAGCCTCATCACACAGATGACTAAGAAGAGTTACACGAGTATCTGGCCACTACTGCAAGTCTCAGGGCAAAGGAAAAACTGACCCAAATTGTGAAGTGGAACTGGCCTAGCTACAGAGCCAGGCTCTGTTCTCATGAGGTTTAACTAGACGGGAGCCATCAGGTTAGGACTGATCATAGTTAAAGTGCTTCCTTAACTATGATAATCATAGTTAAGTGCTTCTTCAGACAACAGAGAGGACATGGAAGTTTGAGTATAAGGAAGACAGTAATTGACAACGAGAAGGAGACACAGTAGCCATTGGATGTCATCACATACCGGCATGGACCAGGAAGCAAAAAACAAGTTCTCTGAAAAATCGACAACAATCCCAGTGTTGTATGCACTTTCCTTTTTGTTTTTCAGTGTTACTGAAAATGTTAATCTTTTGTTTTGGTTGCTAACAATAAAGGGCTGGTCTCTGTTAAAAAAGAAGAAAAAGGGAAAAAAAAGTCATTAAGGGGAAAAAGGCCTGTATTCAAACACTTCACTCATTAAAAGATATAAACTCTTTAGATTTATTTGGAATATTCCTTAATAACAAACTATCTTCATTGTAAAATAGTACTGACAATAAATAAGAAAATGCTCTTGGTTATCTCTTTTAATTACATTGAAGAGAATGGAATCATCAAATACTAATGGTTTTATATTATTGTTTTACTACTATATGGATGGTAGAAACTGAAAGTTAGATTTTAAAGATCTTTATTAGTTATGGATATTTCTTTTATAGAAAAAATCTCTATAAACATTCATTTGAGTAACATAACCTAATGTGTCTCTTATTTCTACATTTTACAATGAGTTTTAAAGTAAAGCTTACTGAGCAGCTGGCAGCTGTTGGACATCTAGAACTAGGTCAGATATGCAAACTCCATCTTCACCACAGTCTTTATGGAAAGGGACCTACAAAAAAGGAAGAACAATTCCAGTCATCTGCACTTGAGTTAAAAAAGCAGATTGGGGAAGAAGATATATTGTATTATTCTATTTACATAAAATTCAGAACCATGCCAAACCAAATACTGTTTTAGGAATATGTACATTCTTAGCAATATCCGAAAGAAAAGCATCGATAAATGCAAAATTCAAGGTGATCTTGCCTGGGGGAGCAAGAAGAAGGTAGATTTGATGGGGTGGGAGTAATCAGAGAGTGCAGGGTGTTGGTAACATTTTATTTTTTAAGGTGGTCGTCAACACAAGGTGTTTGCTTCCTTGGTATTTATTTATTCAACCAATTTTTATGGAGCACCTTTTGGGCTGGGAACAGAGCAGTGAACTGAGACAAAAATCTCCACCTTCATGGAATTTACATGCTGATGAACTTTATACAGAAGTAATTATATTTCATTAAAAATTAACAATTAAAAGGCAATCTTCTGAATATCTTTCAAACACTACTTCAGTGACTATGAAACTTTGTTTAGTCAGTTTGAATTCTAGAAAAGGCAAACTGCACTTACACTGAAGACCTTGGCGGACTCGGAGTAGGCTTCAAGGGTGGGGCTGGTGCCAGGGTTTTCCAGGCTGATGTTCACACACAGATCCAAGGAGTTGACAACATCAGAGGGCTCCTAAACACACACACACACACACACACACACACACACACACACACACACACGTACAGTTTATGAGGGCACAGCCGCTTCAAAACAAGAAAATGACCACAATTGTGTCTACAATTGAGAGCACAGTCTACTCTCAATTATCCTTAGAATATCCTTGTTTTGAATTTTCAAGACTCTTGCTTCTTCTCTTCTGTCCCAATTCTGCTCTTAGCCTCCCACTACTAAGAAACTTAAAGATGTAAGTTCAGTAAATATCTGAAGCAGCAATTCCTGGTTAAGCTCATTAGCAATCTCATTATTACATACAAGTAATTATAAATAGTTAGGTGATATGTCTGGTTTTAATGCTCAGAAGACCCCTGTGCCAGTACCTAGCTTTTGAGCTGCTGCTTATGTCCTTTTAATTCCTACTTCCAAAACTTAGGAGTCAGCTGTCTTGACCACATCTTTGGAACTCAAAGGGTAGGGTACTCAGGACTACTTTTCAGGCAGTGGGCAAGAGTTTCCCTTTCTTAGTCAGAACCTAAGTCTGTTTTATGAAACCAGATAAAGGTGTTGCCCACATCCGAAACCAAGTTCCCCAACTTCTGGCTTTAGGTGTTAGAAGCTGCAATGCTTCTTGCACGTATGAGATGATGAGTGAATCACTCAACAGTCATTGAAGCCAACGCTACCCAGCTACAACTACCACTTCTTCACTTTGCGTTTAGTATAAAAGGTGGGAGATTTGCAGTGTTCCAGGAGTGTTCCCCTTTGTAATGTGAAGATGCCAAAACAGGGTTGCAAGTGTCATCTAGCAGTCCTTTCAGGGAAGAACATTGTACAAATGATAAACACTAAAAGTTGAATTTGCCTTCTCCTGAAAAGTAATATTTTTGTTTTATCATTTAGTCCATTCACAGGCAGGACATATTGCTGTCTTGAGCCCTTTTGGGGGGCCTGACTACTAAGATGGCTTCCTGACTCCAAGGCAATGCTTCCTTACTTGGCTGCAGGGTTGGCACATAGGGTGGACTTTGGTACTGATGTCTAATATGACGTGTTAACTGGAATGTCTCTTAGCTGACCAAAGTAACACATACCTTCTAAAAACTTCACAAGTGCACACAAGAGTGAACAGGATCTACATTTGAACAGCCAAGCTGTCTTCATTCCCTGACAATGGATCACATATCTAATTTGATCTACCACTTAGCACAAGAATAGAAAAGAATGGAAACCAGCTTTTATTTATTTAAATAAACTGTATAACTGGCCTCTTAACAACCAAGAAAGTCCAGGCCTCTGCAAATTAAAAATCTTCATCTTGAACAATAAGCAACTCAACTGATTTTAATTCATCTTAAGTATTAACTCATATATTTAACATTTGTGTCTCTGCACCATACATCTACATAAGGAATATCTGGGGCTGCCCCTTAAACCTGCATAATTCCCTGGACCTTCAAACTGCAAAATGGTGGGGACCCAGAATATGCATTTTGTAAAAGTTTCCTTGGCAATTCTTATGCGTCTTAAACTCTGAGAACCATATTCCAGAAAAGTTCTTAAACAGCTCTTTTAAAAATGGGTTCCTGAGTAAATTACACTTTCAAATACCATTATGTGGTTTCTGGGGGGAAATACTCATGTAATTTATAAAATAAATTTCCTGTTGGACATTTTCTACTAAAAAGCATTTTTCCTACTTGGAAGATTTTCAGAATCCATTTGAACTATAGTAATTATGGCATAAAATTAGAGCAAATAATTTTTACCTCATAATTAAACATCCTTCATTTATATTAATTTAAATCCAATAGTGGAAACACAATTGGGATTGTCCTTTTCAGTAGCTTAAAAATTAATAAAATTTTTTTATGATAGGTATATGTCAAAATAAAATTTATTGTCAACTGAAAGTTCTCCTCGTTAAACATTTAATGAAGCAGAGTCTTTGATTTCTTTAAGAATTTTATATTTAACTATTTTAGTTGTGATCTCAAATAAACCTAATGCTAACTCATTAATAATAGAATATGAATATATATTAGCATTAAGGAAATATGCTTCCTGTTCATAGAATTAGAAAGTAAAAGCATTAATAAAAGCATTTTCTACCTTAAGTTTCCATTTTAGATTTTCATTATTCATTAGTCTTTAAGAAGGAATAAGATGAAAAGATATGACTCTGAAGCCTCACCTGTATGAGGATGATGAACTCAGAGCAACTCTGTGCTTGATGTACTACCATATTCTTCTGCAGGAACCTTTCATTATTTTCTTTAAATAAACCCCTGGAGGTTACTCTGGATGAATATAGGTCTGCATCAATGGTGATGTTATACATAATGGCTATGATAAAAATCATGAAAAAATGTTATTACAAAAAATTTTTTTTTAAGGAAAAAGCATCTCTGCTTTTTCATGTCTTATTGGGTAAAATCTCTGACTTTGAGGAAACATAAAAATGGTCTTTAAATTGTTGGATTGTGAACTGTGGATAGCCCATGACATTTGTAATTCTAGCTAATTCTAGCTCTGGTTAGATATACATGACTGTCGGTACAAAAAATATGATTCAAAGAAATGTAGCTCAAAGCAGTGGAAAGAAAAGTAGAATTGCCACCAAGAGATCTATAGAATGAAGTTGGTCAAAATAATCCCTCAAACATCATTTTTTAAACATCATTCATAACACAGTGATACAAAAAGGAAAGGAACAGTTACCGAGTGCCTACTATTGAACACATTCTTATATTACTTTATATAAGTTTAACAATAAATCTGGAAAGTAGATATTACCCTATTTTTCAGATAATGAACAGAATAAAAGAGGTATAATAACTCACCTTAGTTCACACAGCTAGGGCATGGTCAGAAATAAAATTTGGGGAATTCTGAAATCAGAACCCATGTTCTTACTACTTCTACGTGGTTATGGGGATTAACTATTATTTGAGGATTAACTGAGATATTCCAAAGGAAGGTGTATAGTGCTTGGCATATTCTAGATGCTTCCATGAGGAAAGGCATACAACATTGCAGTAATAAGTTTTTAATCAGACAGACTTGGTTTGAATCCTAATTCTGTCATCTGTGAGCTGTCTGATTTTAGGCAATTTGTTAAACCTCTTTGAACCTCCATTTCCACATCTACAAACCAGAGATAATACGAACCCAGGGAAATGGACATGAAAAACAAATGTGATAAAACTGATGTCAGTGGCCAATGTCTAAACTATTAGAATCCTCAGCTAAAGTCTGCTGACTGCTTGTTCAAAATTGAGAAAAATCTGATACTATTCATAGCACCAACTGCCTTATTTGGGGTTAC
Organism: Macroglossus sobrinus; assembly: GCA_004027375.1. Lineage (NCBI taxonomy): Eukaryota > Metazoa > Chordata > Mammalia > Chiroptera > Pteropodidae > Macroglossus > Macroglossus sobrinus. The sequence continues at coordinate 258,007 of PVKZ01001290.1, read as the reverse complement.
TCTGTCTTATTTTACTTTCAATATTTTAAATGTTGAATAGACTTCCAAAAACATTAATTCTACATGTTACTTTTAAAATACCTATTAGAGGTATTGTGTGGTTTTTTTCTTGCTCCAACAACTTAAGAAAGTCAACATAGATAAAATATAACGGAATCAAATGAACAAAAAATAAGTGGTAAAAATAATATAAAGTAAAGAAAAAATAATGATAGGGAGATGATTGTAGCTAGGACAAAGTTAGTATACATGATAATACTGTGTCATTTTTTCTTTTCAAGCAGCTTAGTAGAAATGATAAATAGTCTCATGGGCAATATAGTAATTTTTATGTCATTAAATTTAAACTGGAATGTGTACCTGATGCAGTAAACAATAAAGACCATCTGCTTTATAAATTCATTTTTCAAATTTGTCAACATGGAATTCATGTCTGATATACTATTAATGCCAGTCAAGCAATTAAGCAATGGACATGATTGGCTTGTCTCTACGAACCTAAAGGCATCAAGGAAAAAGATTGAAAGGGAAAGGTGCCGAACAGCAAGACCCAGAGGCCCTCCAGTGAGTGGAAAGAGAGGAAAGTGTCTGAGAGCAGAAATCCTCTCCCAAGTGTGTGGCAACAGAAAGAGTTAAGTCAAAAGAGAGACATGAGAAATCCATGCTTCAGCACCAGGAGAGGTAACCAGCTAGCCTTGTCTGTCAGTTTATGTATTTTCTAAATTAATCTTTTAGGCAGGCTAGCCACTTAATAATTTTTTCTACAGCTTTATTGAGATAATCATTGACATATAATACTGTTTATGTTTAAAGTATAAAGTGTAGTGATAATATATATGTGTGTGCATATGTGTGTGTGTGTATATATGTATGTGTGTGTATATATATGTATATATATGTATGTATGTGTGTGTGTGTATATATATATATATATATATAAATTATTACCACAGTAAGGTTATCCATCCATCACCTCACAGTTATTATTTTTTTTCTGTTGTAACTTTAAAAATCCACTCTTTTGGCAACTTTCAAATATATAATAAATACAGCATTATTAACTAGTCACCATGCTGCACATGACATCTAACCCCTTAATGGTCACACAATAATGATTTCTGATTCAACTGGTCATGGCTACTCAGATCGACATGCTACAAGGCAGGTCTGTGAAATGTGCTGCTCAGAGTTGGGTCAGTGTTTGAGCACCTGAAAGGAAAAATGCCAGATATATATGAAAAGTAGGAAAATATGGAAGCTGTGCCAAGATGTGAATCTAACTTCTGCTTTGTGTTCTTAATCTATTTATTTCTTGGTATCAATTGTGACAAATAATTTGCCTCTATATTTCCAGTCTTTAAGTTAGTTTGTATACCACTTAATGACATGCGTGTAGAAACTACAGGTTTCTAAAGTTTAGAGCCAAAAGCTGATGCAGGGGGATCGTGAAACAGCAGCAAACAATAGAAGCTAGAATTTAATCAAGTGCTAAATCAATTGCTACTATGGAGGTTGTGGAGACAGTTGGCGCAGGAGAGATGAAGGGGAGATAGAGTGGTTAGAATAAAGGATGTGGGACCTCATCCAGGCCGTGAAAGGGACTTGGCTGGTCCAAGAGAAATGACCACAATTTTTGTTTGACATTTGCCCACAGTTTTCCTCACTGTTTCTTGCTGATAGAACATGTTTCAGATTATTTAATCTCTGGATTATTTAGAAAATTTAAATGCTGGGCATAAATCATACATTGTTTTGTATTCTCTCTCTCTCAATATTTCATGTTTATTGATTCCTCAGTAATAGGAACAGTATGGGGCACTTGTACCAAACACTCTGTCTATCTAGATCATGACAGAGCCAACATACAGTGCTCTCACTTAATATGGGCTGTAATCCAGCGTAATCTGTCTGTGCCTAATGTAATCTGACCTGTGGGTGAGAAAAACTCAAAGGATAAAGTTGGGAGAGTTCATGATTATGTCATAAGAATTACAACTTTCTGCAGCAGAATATCACATTCCAGAGATTGTGACAGAGGGAGATCCAAACAAGCCTTCCATGCCTCATTAACCATTCTCAGGCATCTAAATTGTGTGGCAATTTAAATGTCTTCAAGTTCAGACCTTTATTTCATTTGGGCTACAAACTCAAAGTATAGATTTTAGTTAAGACTAAAGCTCTATAATCAAATTTATCTCCATACAGATTATTTTAGGTCTACCCACCCACTTGATTGTTTTGCTTAGTAGGTCTAAACTTTGCACTGAAGCAGAGTTTGAGGTTTATCTCAGCATTCTTGTTGAACAAAGTGATTTTTTCTGGTGTGAATGAAGCATCTACAGATACATCAGCAATACTCTGTGACCTGAAAGACATAAATGGAAACAGATAGATTGACGTATTGCTGAATGCACATAGTATAACCTTTACAAGGGAGACCCAGTGCCAACCATTATCCAATTATTCTCTCCACTCTCTAAGCATTTTAGCAGTATTTTATATTTGAAAGAACTAAGATGGCAGGTAAGGATATGTTTTTTGTTTGTGACTGTATTACCAGCACAATTCACACTTAATATTTTTTGTTTAAGGAATGCATGCATGAGCACAGGATATGAGTCTGCAGCCTCTTTGCAAATGAGGTACAAAGTCATGGTCCCTTTGTGTTTTGTCAGGTGGAAGTAATGATATTCACTCTTTTCACAAAGGTAGGTGAGAGAGCAGATGGCAAGGTGGAGGTGGCAGGGCTAAGGAGTGTGGTTGTGGTTGTTTCCTTGTTGCCTTAGTGGCTGGCAGTGTGATTCTTTGAAGTGTAGCATATGAACATGATGGTGGCAACTAGCCTGATGCCAGAAAATGGCCTTGGCATGTCCATCTCAGGTAGAGTGTTACAGACTAATGACTAGTTTAGTCCCCACACATATGACCTCATTTGCTTCTACAACACTTCTATGAAATGGGTAGAAAAAATATTATTTCCATTTTATTAACGAAAAAGTCTGAGACACAAAGACATCCAGTAACTTAACAGTTTACTGAGTAATAGTTATTAGCAAGTGAGAGATTAGAACCCATGGTTGAATTCCTTGGCTACTGGAATTGGTACTTCATCATAACAAGCCTTGCACGCACCCTTAACTATTTGCAAAGCAACAGGTAATAATTAACAATTTTTCTGTTTTGAAAAGTGCCACAAGAAGACATAGAAAACATTTTCTTTTAATTTCAGGCCTTGAGTCTGTTGACAAATTATTTCAATAGTTAATAATGAATCTATCAGGTCCCCTGACAAGCAGTCATAAAACAACAAATGCAACCTGTCCTCAAACATAGAAGGTCTACGACGTCTAAGTGAATGTTTCCTTTAAGTCAATCTCTTTGAGAAGGCAAGCACTTATCCCAATAGAGATGGGATTGATTTAAATTATTTTTGTAAACTTGTTCTTTAAAAATTATGCTCAGGAGGTCTCCAGAAAAACCAGTCTCTGCACCTTGTGGGAATGTGACCACAAGATGGCATTAATCTTGCTTGGCTGAACCTTAAAAAATTGATTTGATTTCATGTGTCTTGATTTTTTTGAAGAATTAAATCCATCTTTAAAGAAAAAGTTTGGCCATCATTGACCATATTAAAGAGAGTGTCATAGTGTAGTAGGAATATAGCCTACCAAGGAAGAAGCCTCCCAAGATGGTTATAGGGTGGTGTTCACCAAAAGGTATGATTTCTTATTGTTTAAAAATCAGTCATATACTTATGTTATCACATCTCATATTTTTCTAATGGTATGCTACTCCTAATTGATTTGAACTGATTTTATTTGATAAATATATTTTCTTATTTTTTAGTCTTAAATATTATCCTCAAGTTTTATTTTTTCACACTAAGATTTCATTAAAACAATGCACAAATACAGTGCATTTCATCCTTTAAAAGCACAAGTGAGATACCATAAACAGTATAATTAAATTCAGAAACAGCACAGCATCAATATGTAATGTTTTTCTATTCTTGATACATCTGGACATTTAAAGCACATTTTTCAACAGGAACAAATTAATGAATGGCTGAACTATATTTTCTTAGGAACTCTTGATCAAATTCTCAATTTCTTCTGATTCCATTCCCTCACCAGCCCAGTATACTTATTTTTGTCCTTGAATTGATTATTGTTCCCCCACCTGCTCTTCAACTCCTACTGAGGTCAATGAGAGGTCTGCTAAACCTAAATAATGGCTGCTTGTTTATGACTAATAAATATAAAAAATACCTTTTAACTACACAAGAAGTCGCACTTAACTTGGGTGGTCTGAGTACTCAGGAGTTTTAGGCCGTTCTCATGAGGCTTCCTTTCTGTGTGCTGAGGTAAGCCTATTTGGAAAATAGTGCTCCACAATATCCTGGATGATCATTAAAGGGCTTTGTCTTTTCAATGCATGTCTGCTCACCACAGAGAGATGAGAAACTTGGTTCTAATTTTAGGAAAATATTTTTTTTTCTCCCACCAGAGAAAACATATTCTTTCCTTTATGTAAACCATGACATATAAGTGTCCTAGAGTCTTATGTAATGAACGTGGTTTTTCCACAACACCAGCACAGCAATCTGTTCTACTTAGCAGGTCATTTTTTAGGTATCTGGTTTGTGTCTGGCTCTCACTGACTCACCAGAGCTGAACAACTTGTCCAAAGGCACCGATGGACACATCGGGGATGGAATCCCCATTTAGATCTTCAAAGCCATCCAAGGATCTCCCAAAGTACTGGAGATGACTCCTAAAGGCTCTGTCAGATCCCAAGATTTTCTGAAAGAGCAAATTTGATATGAAATTATAGTGCACGACTGTATCAGGAAAAAGGCAGCATTTACATGGCATTGTTATATTTGCTACATAGCCATTTCCCACCTTTCTATAGTCTTCTCAAAATTTCATTGATCTTTTAATCACATCTTATCTGATCTATTTACCATTCTTGCAGCCACATTTTCATCAAAGAATCAGCATGAATCTTAACATAAAAATCACAAACCAGCACAATGCAATGGAAGATCAGTGGGCTGGGAAAAAGTCGATGCAAGCTTAGAGCCTGATTCCTCTCCTACCTCACTGCGGTCAGGTCTTTACTCAAAAGTTGCCTTCTCAGTGACCTTCTTGCCATCCTTTCAAATATCTGATACCTCCCATCCCGTTTTAGCTTTTTTAAAAAAATTCCTTCTCACATATTACTATCTAGAACATGTTATTTTATTTGTCATATTTTTCCTCTGTCTCCTCCACAAGAGTATAAGATCCACAAAGAGCAGAATTTTGTCCTGTTCTTTACAGCATCCCCAAAGACTCAAACAGTCCTTGACACACAGTAGCAGCTCACTAAATAGTTAATGAATGAGTGAATAAAGTTACAAAATAAGAAGATGGATCGGATGGTCCTCGTGATACTCTGTGGCTCTAACACGATTTACTCACATATAAATACATCACCACAAAACTCAGATTACCTGGGAATACTTCGTGCGAATGGTGTTCTCATGACCATTATAGATGTACACAGCACCAGAGTTCTGATTTTCCAAAGGCGAGCCAACTATCACATCATTAAAGCCGTCCATGTTGATATCTGAGAGAGCTGCAATCGCTGAACCAAACCGGGCATTTTCAGCACCCTCGGGGCCTTGGAGAAATTGGTGCCAATTCAAAATGCCCTTGCAAAACGGGGTGGGGGGAAAGAAATGATTAAAACAAACCTTACAACTTTTATAATTATAATTCTCAGCAGATGATACTCAAATCAATTTGCAAACTATTAAAAGTGGATAGGATGGTAAACCTATATTTCAAAATTCTCTAATTATGTTGAGAATTATAAATAAAAATTTTACTAAGTAGGGCCATAGAATATCTGCTCATAAACCACAATAAAAAAATGTACTTTTCTTTACTGTAGCTACACAATCTACTTGAAAGTGTCCATTCCTTTGTCTCCTTTCCCTCAATATTAGGATCTTCACCTGTTTCTAAACCTTTTGCTTTAAAATTTTCTGGTGAAAATCTACTAGCATCTTGAATAAAATTTAGGTAGAGACCAACTAAAACACAATACCTTAATTTAGATTTTTATGGTATAGAAACTGAAAAATGAGACTGTTAATATTCCATTATAAGAAATACTAAGTAATTCTGTCCAAATATACTTCCTTGTAAAAGATACAATTGTTTTTCAGATTTTGAAATCAAGAATAGAAATATTTCTTGACCTCACAAGAAAGTAATGCTCCTCAACCATGAAACTGGGTCACTGTTGATTCTTTCTCCTCTATAATAACCTTCCAGAAATCAGTTTGTTACTAAGTTTGATACAGCATTGGGAGATCTTCTCACCTTCAGCAATTAATTAAGAATAGTTGACAAGCAAGAAACTTAAGAAAGATGGATTTGTTAAATTTTCAAATAAGTAGATATGCCCTCCCTTTACTGAATACTCAATTATACATTCTTTACATGCTTTAGAATTGTATTAATGATTCTGTTCAAGGGCTAACTTTTATATTAATTTAAATAAATAAGGGAAGACATTATCACAATAGCTAGATATTATATTTATTGTATTTAGTATTAGCTCTTTTTTCCCTTCTATAGTCATCTAACTTTCTATGTCACTGAGTGCATGGATTTAAAGTTCAGTCTACAAGTAGGAAAAACTGTGCTTTTCCATGTTAGATAGAGTATGCTAAGTTTTATGTGAAAGGACTGGAAATTCCAAGAGTTGGATATATTATCTAAATGTCACACTAAGCAATGGAATTTCCTGACAAACTAATGTAGAAAGTATCCAAGATCATACGGAGGTTTCCAAGGCACCTGGTACAATTTGTCCTTTTAACCGTAAAATGTTAACAAGGTAGTTTTGACCTGTTATTGTCATTTAAAGAATAATTGGATAAGATACTTGGGAAATAGAGATGTGATATGTATGTGTGTGTGTATTTAAAAAATGATGTGTATTTATAATAACTTTAGTTGTATAAGAGAATCCATATTCAGAGACTTTTTTCATGGAAAATGGCAATGCACTGTATATTGAGCTCTAGGTTATGCTTCTTAATATGATTTTAAAAATTATAACTTAATGGTGACATCCTCATAACGATAAAACAAACCATATTATATATGAAAATTATCATTATATTTATCAATCATAAATTTTCTTTATTGTGCAAAAACGCAGATTGACTTTTCATTTACCAATATTAAAGCAAATTAAACTAAGTTGGTGTAATAATTTTTTTTTTACCTTCGTGATAGTAAACAGGTAGACTCTTCCTTCCTCTTTCTTTAGGTTGTTCATGTACATTGGTGCACCTACCAAGAGCACATCTGTAATGGTGTCTTTATCCACATCAACCGAACACAGCACACTACCAAAATAGGAGCCAATCTGGAGTAATAAAGCAAATTAACCTTAGGATTTCCTGTATTCATATACTCCCAATATTACACCGAATTTTTATTTACTCGTTCAAGATAAAAAATGGGTGTTTACTATTAATAAAGTGCTAGGAACATAAAGATGGATAACAGTCACTTCTCTTGGGTTCTATCACCACCTAAGTCTCTTAAACCTTAGTGTGCACAAAAATCACCATGAAAGTTTCTTTAAAATGCAGATTCCTGTGACCCATTATTAGAGATTCTGATGCAATGCCTAGAATGAGATCCAGAAAACAGTATTTTAAATAAATATTCCAGGGGTTTCTGATGCTGGTGTGTCAAAGAGCACATTTAAAAGTGAAACACTTAGAAGATATATGGGGTGTGTTATAGAGATGGGGGAAGGGGGCGAGGGAGGTGGAACAAATAATTGTGCTTCTATGGTAAAATATGTCATAATAGAGGCAAGTACCAAAGACTGTGTGATCAGAGTGCAGCGGAGTCAGGAAGACTTAGAAAGATTAATACTTGAATTGCATCTTAAAGGATGACAAGGAGTTTTCTAGGTGAAGAGGAGTTGTAAAACATGAGTGATTTAAGTGTCTATGGCATGATCTGGGTCAGGAGAGTAATTGCCAGATAGATTGGGACAGCAGAAGAAAAAGTGAAACAAGAGGGCAGGGGATTTGAATATTCATTGCACTCAATCAATGTTCAATGTATACCTCTGTGAATACTTCTTAAGGATTTGGAAATGAATAAGAAATGACTCCTTGTCAAAATAAAAGCACCCTTCTTTAGAATATTAAGGAGAGAAAAGTATGTAACCATTGTTGGTTTTTGGGAAGTCTAAGACTCAGGTCTTCTTCTTCTTGGAAAATTCATAGAGATAGTGGAAAGAGACTTAATCCCAAAGAAAAATCTGTAGATACTCAAGGAAGAAAAGTTTCTGTTGGTTTTCAGAGATCCACGATGCTCATTTCAAATATGTGCCAACCCCAGGGGTCAAAACTGCTTTGTAAGGAAACAGGAATGTATCAGCTGGTCTTTGCTCTAGTGGGCCATGACTGAGAGTCATGACAACTTCTGATTACAAAACTGTCACACATCAGAAGAAAGTGGCAGAGAAGAGAGCTGCTTTACTTCTAGAAAGGTCAAGGCAACAGTGCACCTTGACAGGCCCAGATGCAGGAGCTCAGTCTTTACAATGCTATCCTGCTCCCTTCTTCTCATTATTTCTCCTCCAAATCCTTGGCCTCTAGGAGGGGCTTGCCCACAAAGCAGTGGTTAGGTGCCTGTCCTTATGACTAAATAAAGTTATTAATCTGGAAAATCAAAAATATGGAGTAGGAAGGAGCCAAACAATACAGGCTTTGAGGCCACCGGCGACCAGGTTTTATTGAAAGCTCAACTCCATAAAAGCTATGTGACCTTAGCAAGGTAGTTAATCTCTCATAACCCATCAAAAGGAGATGGTATATCCCTTTAAAGATTGAAAGACCATTTGAGTAAATGCAGATTACAGAGCTAGCCACAAGGTAGGCACTCAATAAATGGTAGATTTTATTTCGACCAACTCCTTGCTCCCCACTTGCTACAGTTGTTCCTAAAATTAATTTCACTTGCTAAACAATGGACTTTACCTGGTCACCTCTATGAGTCTGGATAACTGTGACATTGCCATTCTCATTTACACTGTACAGCACTATCTGGCCAGTATAATTTGCCCGAGGAGCACCAGCAACAAAGTGGACGCTTTTTCCAGTAGAAACTGCAGCCACAGAGTAACCTAGGAGACAGTTACAAAATAAGTACTATTGAATATCTTAGCTAACTAGGCTTGCAAAGTTAGAAGAGATGATCAGAGGTCCTTTCTTGTTATGTGTGATGCACAGTTCCTAGTGTTCCGAGTGTATCATCGAGGGCATGTCTTCCTTTTCCTAAAGTGAACTGTTCCTTCCCTTTGACTGGCAGCATTGTCCTGCATAAATGAGACATCTACTTATAAAGCTAGATTTCAGGCTGTCCCCATCAGCCACTCATGAACCTGGCACTTGACAAATATTTCTTTAATGAATAACTAAATAAATTTAAAGGTAATGTTGCACAGTGGAAAGAACATAGGCTTTGGAGTCAGACAGTCCCAGATCCAAATTCTGGATTTGCCACTTACTAAGTTGTGGCAACTTAGGTAAGTTATTAACCTCCTTGGTTCTTGAAAGTACAATGGGGATAATAATACTTCAAGAGTTGTTGGAAGGGTTTAAATGTTTATGTCGGTATAATAGCCAGCTCAGAAACTGTCCCAGCGTAGATACTCAAAATTGGTGGCTGCTTATTATAGGAATTAAAAGACTAAGAACTCTAAATTAGTATAAGACTACCACTTACTGTATTGGTTTCTAGGAACTATTTATATTTTGGAGAAACACAATCGTGTCCCAGGAATAACAACCACTTGAACAGTCAGAAGAGATTAGTGAGTATAGTACAATGTTTCATTAAGTAGTTACGGTGAAGACCTGATTGGCAGAGGCAACATAAATATGTGTAATAAATTTAATAAACAGATGATAGTTTAAAGGCTGTGCTAAACTGATCCTGAGATTCAACAAGGTGCTAGTTTAAAAAAAAAAAAACCTTAAATTTGCTGAGCCAAATGCTGCCATGCTTTACCTAAATACGAACTGTGATTTCTGTCTTGCAGAGTTTGGTCGAAGGCTTGTTTAGGAAAGATCAAATGTCCATGAGATGTCTGCTGAACAATAGTTCCACTCCAGTCATAAGCTCCTACTGCACCAAGCATCAGAATATCCTAAAATAATTAAAAAATGAAGATCAATAAAACAAACCACCTTTAAAGCATAAGAATGCAGGATAAGCAAAAATGTTAAAATAAATAGTCTAGATTTAAGGAAAAAAAGCATGATGAAGTAAAATTATACGAATATATGTTGATGTATTTCAGGATTATTTTAATAGGTCTGCTGAAGAACAAGCCTTCCCATAGGCTATTCTACCTTGAGCTTTGTTTAGTATGACACATTATATAAATATATCTGTAATAAGCTGTAGTGTCACAAGGAACACATTTCAATTCAAATTTCAATTCAAAAGCACACATTCACAAATACTGAACAGTTGTGAGCCTTTAGAAAGAAATCAGAAGGGAGCCTCCAGCCTCACAGATTCTTTTTTTTTAATGGTGACATTGGTTAACGAAATTCACAGATTCTTAAGAAAAGCTCACAGGCAGATATGAGGCAGGTGTGAGAAACAGGAAGTGCTGCTGACAGAGGAGATGTTGGAAGGTGCTGCTATCCCACCTATGTTATGGGAGGCCCTATTCAGACCCATTCTGTTTTAAACTTTCTTCTTCACCTTCTTGATTCCTTCTCATCATCTCTAGCCTATGTCATCTATTAAAAAAAAAAAAAACACAGCTACAGAAGGCACCTGTAATTGTGACAGTCGATCTAATGTAAGGAAGACAGCCATAGGGCAGCTCTGGTGGCAGGGAAGGCAAAGGGGACCAGCTACTTTGGATCGACTCAAAACTCAATCTGAATATTTAAAGCTATAAATCTTTGCAGAAGGCAGTGTTGGTCAGAATGGGATTCAGTACTTAAAAGATTTGATCTTAAATATTAAGAAACATCAATGATATCATTTTAGATTGAAAAGTATAAATCATTAAAAAAGTAGCAAATAGGGAAATGATGTGTTCTATTTTGAGGATAAGAGACCATGCTATTATATAAATAATTATCATAAATCCGGGACTCTGAATCTAGGGTGTAGCAAGTGGTGTCAGGGAGGGTACAAAGACCTCAAGAAATTGTGTGCGAAGTTCTCTCTGTGTGAATTACTTTATATTTATTTTTTCTCTGAGGTCAGGACCTATAACTATTATGAGCAACTCTAACGACTGGTGATCCAGGGTAAGTTAGCACTTTTAATTCTAGAGAGAAAATAAGCTGTGTCTAGTCCTTTGTTCTGCTGATTAAATCTTCTGAGTTCATATTTTTCCCTGAGTATTTTCTAGTGTCACCTATCTATTTGCCCTTTTACTACTCTGCTTATATCCTGAATAGAGTTAGAATCAGAGGCCAGGGAGATAGATGTCTCTAAGAAAGAAGAATGGACTTTGCTCTGAGCTAAGAAGACTTCCCACCTCACATTTTTCCTAATTCTTTACTTCTTCAACCATTTTCTGTCTCTGCTGTTAGAAAAGAAATAATTACAGCAACTCAGAATTCAACAATGATAGTGATGACAAGAGTTTGTATTTTTAACAAACTTTTTCAGTAGTTAATTGATTCAAAACAAATTCCTACAATGATAATACCTTGAATTAATATAGTGCCTGTCCCCTGGAGCGCTCAAAGGCTTTCTTGTATATTATCTTTTTTTTTTTTTTTCCATACAAAATCCCTGTGAAATAGGGAAGGGAAGGCATTATTAACTTTGTTTGTTTGTTTGTTTGTTTGTTTGTTTTGGATGGCAAATCAACAGCACAAAGAAACTTAATGACTCTGACTAGAAATCAGAACTGTTGATCACTAGATGGTTGTTTTTTCCATTTTAGGTATAAGGCTACTGTGCCCAGAAGCATTAAGCCGAATGACAGCATGGCTAGAAGTTATCTGATATACATACATTTTGAGGAGAGTAATCTGCGCTGAATCCCACTTGTGACATTTCCATCTGGAATTTATCTCCTCCTTGAACAGTACCTGGGAAATAGCAATTTCAAAAAATTATTCATTGTCAGAAATTTTAAATTGAATTTTCAAACACATGCACACATATGCACACACACACAATGTTCTAAAGTTCACTGAGGAATATAGGGCTGGCAGATCTGGGGAGGGAAAAAATCACTAAGGTAGTATTCTGAGGTACAGGTATGGAATTCCACAATATTTCTAAAGTAGTGTTTGAAGTTGCCATTATGGATTAAAAAGGGACCACGTGCTAAACCTAACAAGCTCAAAGGAAGTCAGCATGGTGGGCCCTACAAACTCAGGGAAAGAAAGTAACAGCACAGGATGGTCTAAACATAAACATTTCTAACTAAAAGTGGGTCATGGTGGATAGCCACATCCGAGGCCTGTCAAGCTTTCTAGACAAAGGTCAGTTTTTACCTTACGTGAGCCCATCTACTGTCTTTTGCATCTAAGGTAACATACTTTTGAAGTGTCAGGGTAATCTCCTTTTCCAGACCCCTCAGGTTATACCCACTGCACCAGAGAATAAGACCACAGAATCCCTCATCATTTTGTTCCCCAAATACCAGCTCTATGTACTATAAATGTTAATTATTAACTATCCCGTACCCACCACCAATATAAAAGAAATTTTGTCTCTCCATTTTACTTTTTATCCAATCCCAGAAATTTCCCTGCTTTGCTTTCTCTCACTCCCTTTATCTACCACCAGTGGACTTCACGTAACCCTCCTTATGTCTCCTTTGATTCTAATGTATTAAATAAGCTGCAAAACTGCCATTTTCTGGGACATTTTCTCAGTCGGTTGAGACTTTTGCTTCTTGGCAGTTGTCAGGAAAAAAAATTCTGTAGGTGTGAAAGTTTCTTACATTGACAGCATTATTCTTGATTATGTATTAATATATTAATTGATACACTTATGAAGTTCCTGGTTTCAAAGGACACAGTAAAAGGGATGAGGTAAGATGAAAACTGAGGTGATGGACTTTAAAAACAAATTATCATTACTATCTAAGAAACTACCTAAATTTTTAGTTTTGAAATATTGGTACTAATAAATGTACACATGTCTCAGATACAATGAGAGGAGATTGGTAGTCGATCTGTATGGAGACTGTGCTGTGAGATATTTAGGTTGGCTTCAGGAACCATGATTTGGGTCATGGGGGACTTATTACCAAATGGGAAGCATGTTCCAGTCCTCCATATGGCGAGCTCTTGAACATGGGCTATTTCTACACTGACAAGACCTTCCAAGGCTGTATAGGTAAATTATTGTAGAGCTGGCAAATAAAATGTTTCCTTGAAATCTGAACTACTAAAAGGCATCACTATATTTTTTCAACTTTAAAGTATACATGTTTTTGTAATCAAATTCAAGAATGTCAGAAATTATATAATGTAGTATTTAAAAAGTAAAACTTTTTATGATTATAAAAACTATTTACAATGCAAAAAGGTAAAAGTATTTATGAATATAATAGATATTACTAAATTGTCCCCCCAAAATATTATATAATTTATAATCATCAACAGTGTATGAGCTTCTTTACTTCCCCATAATCTCTCCAAGATTAAACATTAGTAATCTTTGTTATCTTTTAGGCACAAAATAAAATTGATTTAACTTATATTATTAAATAATTACTGAAATTGAGGAAATTTTCTTATGTTTATCAGTCGCTGATATTTTATCTTTTATAAAATACTTATTCATGTTCTTTGCCTATTTTTCTTAATAATTTATAAAAGTTCTTTTCATACAAGGTATACAACTTAACATTAACAGAGCAAGTAGGTGGTTATAAAATCAAGAATTCTTGAAAAAAATCATAGAAAGAAAATTCTTGAGACTAGGAATTCTTTTACCTTCAATGCTGAAAATTTGTTCTCCTATTGTCCCGGCCTTTTCTAGTAGAGCTGCTTCATCAGACACGTTGAAAAAGTATCTTTCTGTTGGAACACTGGCAATTGCTTTAATTTCTTTTATTAAATTTTTAGTATCAAGGGAATTTCTGTTTAAGTACCCAAGAACCTTGAAAATAGAGAAAGAGGGGGAAAAAAAGTCACTACTGCTTTACTCCAATTTCCCTATTATCACTTTGTAGGCTATTTCTAAACATAGTAGTTCCTCTGGAGATATAAATCCACATCCCCTTACTTGACAGGAGTGTAAATCAGCAATAAGCAGTTATAGAGTGAAAAATTTCTTTAAATATAAACCTTTGGGAAGTGATGTTTAAAGGAACATTTACCCATCAGCTGGGAAACAATTAAACAGAAAATCCACTTACTGCTATGCCAAACCTCAGTATATTGTCATTGTTACACTGATCAATCACGGCTTTCAACATTGAACCATCATGTGATTCACCATCAGTTACAACCACCATTACTTTGGTAGCACCTGGTCGTCCACCAGCAGCTGCTGCATAAGCGAAATGTCTGTGGCAGAAAAAATTAAAGAGATACTATCAAAAGATGAAGTTAATATGAGGACCTCTGTTTAGAAAAAAATAGGAAATTGACTGAGCATAATGTATCATGACTTAGAATTTCTCTTGGTTAGTTCTAAAGACATATTTAAGCATGTCTTCTAGAGAAATATAAAAATATAAATGTTGCTTGGCATTAAAAATAATTTCCATTGGTTCCATGTTGTGTGTATGTGTTATGTGCATGTGCATATTTATAGCAGGAATCCTTAGAATTACCTTCTGATAATTAAATTCATTAATACCAATCAACAGAACAAAGATATTCATCTTGTCATAAACCTTATTTATTGGATTTGCATTTACTTTTTCAAGACAAATTATTTTTAAAAGAAATAGATACACATGGTAAAAAAAAAAAAATCAAAGCATTTGGAAGCAGATAAAGCAAAAATTTGACCCTAAGCCCATTCCAAAGATACTCACTGTTATCATTTTATGTTTCCTTTTAGAATATGTTTTATCTAGATGTGTATCATAGTCTACCCCATACACCTTTACAAAAATGGAGGCATATTCTATATAGTTGTCTCTCTTTTTGATAGAATATCAGTTCATATGATGCCCCTGTTCTTTTTTAACAACAGCATAATATTTCCTTGTTTAGTTAGAGGCACCATTGTTTATTTAACCAATTCCCCATTACTGGGCATTTAGGGCATTTCGATTTTTATAAATAATGCTGTAATGAATGTCCATATATATATATATATATATATATATCTTGGCATACTTTTTCAAACGTATATGTATGATAAAATAACTGGAACAAAGGATATATGCATTTCAAATTTTGATAGATAATGCCAAACTGACCTTCAAAAATTTTAAGCAATTTATGTTACCATCAGTGTACAAAAATACATTTCTCCATCTCCTTTCCTTAACAATGAGGATTATTAAACTTTTTAATTCAGAGCATTCTGAGAAGTGACAAATAATATGTAATCATAGTTTTAAAGCATTTTTCATTATAAAGAGATAATGGGTATTTTATATATTTATTAGCCATTTGTGTTTCTTTCTCTATGAACTCTTGATTTTTATTTACCTTTGCTCATTTTTCTGTTTTCATTTTCTTAATGATTAGTAAGCTCTTTTGTTAATAAAGAAAATCACCCTTTGTCATATGTATTGTAAATAATCTCTTCAATTCATTAATCATCTTTTGAATTTTAATAGTATTACTTTTGTACAGAATTTGATATTTTGAGGTAATCAAATTCATTAATGTTTTCTGTGGGTCTTTTATATTTGACATGGTATTTTAAAAGGACTTTTTATCTCATGGCCTTTTTTAAAATCACCCAAGTTTTGTCATAATTCTTTGAGACATACAGGGAGAGTCGCCAGTTAATAGAAACAGCAACTAAAATGTATACCTAGAAAAAAAAGCAGATATGAGGAAATTCGAAAAAAGAAATGACAGGATGTGGTGACTGATCACATGTGTGATATAAGTAGGTGTACAAAAAATAAAGAAAATCATCAAGTTTTTAGTCTCAATGACTAGGGGAATAGGTGGTAGCATGAATCAAAATGACAAAGTCATGAAGGAGGGAACAAGGAAAAGAATAAGTTTAGGATGTACTGAATCTGAAAAGTGAGCCACCCCTCCAAATAAAGAGACTCAGTATCTGCTGGATGCCTGTGTGAATTTTGGGAGAGGTCAGAGCTGACAACATAGCAGTGAGCTAACCCACATAGGGCTGATGCTGATGCCATGAGAGTGGATACAATGCCTAAGAGAAAAGGGCTGTAATAAAAGAGGGCTCTGTTTAGTGAAGAAAAATTAGAAAAAGGAGCCAGTGAGGAGGCAAAATTATTACAAAAAGTTGGCAGGGATTCCGGAAATTTGTGGTGTCATAGCAACGGGGGCAAGAATAACAGTGTATGCTCATCATTATCAAACGTTCAGAGATGCTAAAGAGGATGAGGCTTGAGGCAGGACCATGGCATTGCTGGGTAATTAAGGGAGTTATGTTTATCTAATGGCAGAGCCATATGTTTCAAGGAGTTATTGGTAGTGAAAGGAAAAAATGCACAACAAGATAAAAAAGGCACAAAGTAGGTTTAAGGGAAGGTGAGCTTATTATTCTCATTTATTTCTTAATAATTGGAGAGTGTTTAGCATTTTTGTAAAGTATCTGATTAAAGCAGAGTGAAGGTGAAGGTCAAAAATAGAGTAAGTGAGCTAAGAATTAGGACAGTGCTATATAGTTGTAAAATCCACAATGCTCCAGATCATAATGAGTATCATAAACCCGTTCAATTCAGTACGGACTTCTAGGTCATTGACATTTAAGATTCTTTGGCTCTTCTTAATTTGCATGGCATACTCCATTAGCTCAAGTTGTCTGTGGCCTTGATAAATATTAACAAATAATTACAGATTGCTCCATTTCCATTGTTTCAACCTAAGGCCTTTTAATTTCATTTTATTTATGTAATATAAAAATCTTAAAAATCATATATTGCATGAAAGTCCCAGAAATTAAATATTTTAAAAATACATTTCCTACTGCCTTCTAAAAGTGTTAAAGTTGCAGAATGCTTAAGTGTTTCTTCTTCATTATTTCTGATTTAAGTGCAGATACCAGGTATGTTATTTTTCTTTGTCTTTTCTTTTTGTTACTTATAACAACTTCTATTTTATCAAAATATTGGACGATTACCTTAATAACTCACCTTGCATACTGAATTGCTTTGAATGTATTTGTGAGGTCCCCACCATGTTGGAATGTCTGAGATGCTGCTGCAACCATTTCAGCTTTATTTTTGAAAGTGTTCAGGTTAAACACAACTCTTGGATTATTGGCGTACTGAATTAACCCCACCTGCAAGAGAGCAGAGTTGTCACTAAGTTATAAATCATTTGTATTTAACCAATGTAATAAAAACCAAAAATGCATTTAGATTTGGGCTGATAGTTTAAGGAAATTGTTTACAATTTTGTAAGAAGTTATTTTTTTTCTTCCAATGGAATGACTTCTTTGTTAGAGCCTGTAAACGTACAGCAACAGTACTGATTGACAAGATGACATGATACTGTATATAATTTGGTTCTCAGGTGTTACAGTTGTAAATTTTTAAGCATTGTCCTATAATGTTTTAATATGAGTAAATATTAGAATAAAGTCCATAACAGAAAGATTAAAATGATAAAAATTTTCTAAATGAACAATGGATATAAACATGTAAATAATTATAAGTAGTCACAGATAGAAGCTAATATCTCATTGATTGAGAATAATTATATATAATAAACAAAGAATTAGAGTCAAATACAAGAAAAAGCAACAGGCTAATCAATGCAGTCGTTTTGAATGTGCTTATTGTGCTGGATTTCCTCTAATCACAGACTTCAGGAGGAAAGATGCTACATGTGCATGTGGAGCAAGAGTTGGGGCTTCCAGAGCAGGCAGTGGTAGTGAGAAATCAGTGGTAAAAGGGTCTCTGAAATAGAGGTCAGCATGTAAAGAAAGTGAAAGGGGCAAGGTCTGGATATTTTAGTTTAATCAGCTACTTTTGCTAGGAAGGTAGTTAATTAGCCACTGAGAAGATGGCAAAAATCTGATAGTCTTGGGTCCCTCTCTTTAGGATAGGTTGTAAGTCTTGAGAGAGAGGAAAGGATAAAAAAAAAAACCTCTGAGGATTTCAGAGTCTAATATGAGGGGAAGATGGCTGTACTTCCAATGACACAGCTCTAGGGCTAAAACTTCTGTGTGAGAAAGAGGAAGGCTGAAGAGAAGATTTAAAGAAATGTGGTACAATAAGACTTAAAGAAAGATCATATTTAGATTGCAATAAAAGAGACTGAGTAAAACCACCTCCAGAGATGAAGAAGATGCATTTGGGTAGGCAGACAAGAAGAGGAAGCCCATGAATTCCATACGAGAGACGATTAAATAAAATAAGCAATATTTGGGTGTAATCCACTTAGAGACAGAAAAAGTAAGCAGATACATATGAAAACTTCTCTTATGAGGGGCCTTAGCAGTGATGCTCTCCAGAGACCAGAGCTATACCTGGTCTTATTTAACAAAATTTTTTGGTAAAATCCCACAGTGAAACCTCCAAAGTTTCAGCAGGCCTTAATGCCCTCTTGGTATTAAGAAGCAATGTCAATGAAAAAAAAAAATGTGAATCTATTTTAAGAACTCAGAAAAACAATCTTTAATACAGATAACTGCAAAGCATTTAAAGGAAAATGTCCTAATGGATGGAAATAAAAATATATACTAGATTTTAAAATATATTGATAAATTCATGACTTAGAAGAGGAAAAAATAAGCAAATAAAGAAGATTAAAATGCTATATCCCATATTCAATGCCTATGTCAGAAATAGAACTATAAGCTCAAAGACCAGCATTAGGCAAAGCCAAAGGTAGAATAACTCACTGTAGTACAAGTTTCAATTAAGTTTCAAGATTAACGTTAAATATAGTTAATATGGGTATTTGACAAATGTACAACTAATACCTCAGATCTAACAATATTTTCTCAGAAAGCAGGCTGTGGGTTAATGTGTGTATTATTGATTTCCATACCTGTGTCTTTGTGGGGCCTATGTCCAGGCCTTGTACAAATTTTTCCAAAAAATTCTTTACTGCCTCCCAGGGATAGATACTGTTTGATTCATCACATACAACCACGACATCAATGAAGGAAGGGCAGGCTACAATCGAGAAGATAAAAGAAACAGATTTCCATAGGTAAGTCATATTTTACACCCAAATAAAAATAAGACTTAAAGTAAAATAGAGTTGAAGGGCTGGGTGGCACTTGTTGATAAATGTTTTCCTTTCCTTCGATGTAAGACATTGCTCAGACCCTCTGTACATTCTCAACTTACTCTGCACTGCTGGCGAAAAGCTGGCCAAGAGTTGAAAATCAGCATTGACATCAGAACAAACACCAGTTGTGTAATATTGACTTCCACATTGCTGTGCCCACAGGGGACCACATGTCTTCAAAAAAGAAAAAAAAATGAGCGCAATGACAAAACATGGGTAAATGAGTAATGTTAGCCCTCTACCTTCCCATTTGTAAAACTCAGAAATCATTTTATTCTTTTACAAGATACTAGAAATTGTCAGCTCTTGAAACTAACAAGTCAAAAATGTGGCAGACACGCTGTGCCCAATGGCAGCCTCTTGGGAAGAGGGGTACAGGTGTCAGTGTGAGGACGGGCCCATAGGTCACATGCTAAGCTAGAGAAAAGACGTGCTTCCTTCCAGAGAATACCCAGAATAAAAAACAAGTGCAAAGTTCATTTTTTGTTTCTCAGTTGGCTAGGTCTCAGACGCTTCATCTGCAAAATGAGGATAATCATATCCCTATTTTTTTAAGGTGGCTGTGAACATTAAATAGGTCTTAAAACATTGCTGGCCAAATAGCAAGTGGTATATAAATGCTAGTCAGCATCATTACTGCTGTCATTTTTGAACATTTGTCCTTTCCATTTGCACAATTCAGCAGAAACCATAAACCCACATGCCTCAAGGGCCAGGCAGGAAAACTAGATGAGTGCTCGGGGCCAGGTGGAGACACCAAGGTAAGTGGAGAGCCCATGCCTCACAAGAAGGGACAGGCCACAGTGGCTCCTGCCCCTTGACTGGTGTGAAACAGGCTTGGTGTTGCCAGATCTCTCAAATTTTCAAGGAGAGTCAGAGAGAAAAATTTTGTGTGAAAATTCATTTAAAAAAAAAAAACACTCTATGTACTAAACAAATACAAATGAGGTCCATGAAATGCCAGTTTTTTACACTGCTATAAAATATTTCTTTGAGGACTTCAGAACCCTTTTTCCCCACTCCCTAAAACCTTCAGTCATCCCGGCTGGCACTTGTCTTCTTGTCCACATCCTTATGTGCTTCAATTCTTAATCTCTACATCAACCCAATCCCAAATCTTCCCTTTTCAGCAGCCCTCGAATGACAAGAGCTCCTGATTAAATCACGGTTTAACCATGATTTAATCACAAGAAATATTAAATTAAATAATATTAAAATCATTCGATGTAAAAGAAAAAAAAGATGGGAAAAAGAAGTCAAAATCTTAAAAAACCATCTGCAAAGTTTAACATTATGTTAAGCTGTGGACCCTTTATTAAAACTAAACAGAGAAGTGTACTTTCAAAAAGCAATTGGAAGAATAAGAGGAAATTTATTTGACCCAGTTTAATTGTCAATAGTTCAAAGAAGGAAGCAGCTGTAGTCATATTTCATGCTCAATGAACAAAGCTAAATTTTCTTTCTATAAAACTGGTTCATTTTGCCAATTAGGGGGAAATCATAATTAATGCCTTTGGTAGTTTACCAAATAACAATTATTGATTCCTATATCCCTACCCCCAAGCTGATTTTTTTAATCACCTCAAAAAATAATAACTCATAAAGAATTAAATTTTTTTTATTTTAAAAGCAATGGAAAACAGCATTAAAAGAAGTTGAAATTAGAATATGCCAATTGTTAATGCCAGAACTACATTCCTACTTTAAGCCCAGAATTTAAAGTTCAAAAAAAATGTGATGATTGTCAGTCTTTTCCACATAATTCTTAGGAGTATCTTAAGATTTTAATCTTTTAGGTATGTAAAGAAAGTTTTGGCTTTCGCCTTCTTTTCTTCTCTCACCCACCTCCCACCCTTCCTCTCTGTTTGCTACATTGTTAATCTCTCAAATTCTCCTGCAAATTTATTTTACTCTGCCTGAAGTTACAAGTTAAAAACTTTTGAAGTACATTCTCTACTCCCTATACCTCAATATATTCCTCTTTCTGAATTTAAAAACAAATAAGCAAATAAAAAAGATCAAAATAACTCTATTATAAAAACTTTAGAATATTATAAATCATGAAGATTTATTGTAATATCTAATTATGCATTGATAGAATGCATATTATAAGCAAGAGTTGATTTACTTAGCAGTACTGAAATCTATCTGAATATTAATATTTATTATTGATAGTAATATAGACTTTTAGGTAAGTAGTTTACCAAGTAATACAGGCTTTTAGTATGTCAATGATATAGCTATAAGTAATGGGAAGTTAAAATAAGTTTTCTAAGACTTATTTTAACAGAGCAATACAACTAGGATACACCCACTTGAGCTGGTAGAAATGTAATGTCTAATAAAATTGAGTTTTTATTTGCTTTTTTTGGTGTGCGATGGTTTTCATTTTTTTATATAGTCAAACCTTTTCGACAATTTCCTATATTATTTCTTCTGTTAGCTCTAAGCTCAGAAATTCTTCCCTCTTTCAGAAAATTTCCACTTTCTTCTACTTTTATATATCAACTTCTTCATTCACTCGAAAGTATATTTGGATATGTAAGTTAGTAACCAACTAACTGACCCAGACCACTTGTTAAATAAGTCATTCTATTTCATTGATTTGTGATGTCTTTTCACAGCCTTCTAGAAACTAAATGAAAGTAAACACTAACATAAAATAAAATGAGAGACTGAGCCATGCCTTATACAATATCAGATTAGCCACAGGTTAGAAGAAATGATTAGACAAAAGTTCTTTTTGGCTTTGAAACCTACTTTCTGAATTAGCAGTACCTATCTTGAATGTTTCTACAGGAAGGAGAAATAAGACCTGGAATTCTGCTGTTATCAGCAAAGGCTGGGCACATTTTCCAAGGGCAAAGAATTGGTGCCACTTTTGCTTCCCTTTTTCAAAACCTTCTGTAGTAATGGTTTTTCCGAATAGCTTAAGATACCTACACATCAAGAGATTGTTAGTCACATTGGATAGCCATGCAGCATGATTCATCAAAAAGCAAGTATTAACGTTTAAACCTCAAGATTTGATTTGATAGGAGGGATGGTGAGAGACACTGGCTTCTTACTTTTTAAAGAGGAATGAGGACTTGAAAAGTAAACACTCACAAGAAATCCTCTGGTTCCCATGTTCCTTGTGAGTGTCAAGCCAAGGCTCATGTTGGTTTTCATCTCCGTAACATTGGGAATGCTCGTGGAAGCTTTCAAAGGAGGGAGGAAAGGTTTAAAAAGTGACTATATATTCACCATTTATTTAAAGTTGTTTCAAAAAATCCATGCACACTCATGTTTATATGTAGCATTAAATTTAGTGTCGTATATCCAAGTGCTCACATTTAGTCAAATGTAAGGAAATGAGAGGCCTCGGTGATCAGGGAGCTCAGTTAAACGTGTGCCTGTACACGTTTAAGTGCCTATAAGTTATGCCCTCTCCAGACCTCACTCCCTAAATATTAGGACATGAGATAATCTCCAGCTCTTCTCTCCCACTGAACCAGGGCATCATCCACTTTATCCATTCTTGAGAACATCTCAATTCTCTTCAAAATGTTATTATTTACTCGTGTCCTTTAATCTCTGCAAAACCAGCGTTGCCACTTTCGCTTATCCCCCATGTCCCAAGTTGACCATTTGAAAACTTTATCCTTCTTCTCAGGTCTCCAAACCCAAACCAGGTCTCATCACTCTCTGAATAACTTGCCTCCTGCGGAGAAGACAGTCTCACTTCAAGGATAATCTCAGCTTTCTTCATGTTTACCTAAAGGTCATTCTTGGAACTCTTTCCTTTGTATCTTAGAGAAAGAAATGTACTTTCTAAGACTCATTTTCCTAGGGACCAATGAGGTTAATTCTGTCCAATTAACTCTATTCTTGACTAATAGTCACTCCCTTTTTATCACCTCTTTCCACAATCCTTACCAATAGGATCATCTCTCTCTCTTTTTTTTTTTATTAGAATATCTTCTAACCCTGCTACCCCATTGAACTATTTTCCCAATTCTCCTTCACTAATCAAGTTCTGGAAATGGAGGTCTACTGTCCCTACTCACCTACTCTTAAATTCTTTGTAATCTATGTTCTCCCTTCAACACGATTGGATTTATACTCTAGGCAAGAAAGTTATAAAATATGATGATATGGAGTACAGACAGAAAATAATAGAACTCCTATGTGTATGTTTATCCTTTTAAATTTATTTTTATTTAGAATGATAATGTCAGTACATGTATATAATTTTTAAAAATAAAATATATACATTGGGGTTAGTATTTGAAAGTTAGATGTAATATGAAATGTTAAGGGTGATATAACAAAACTTTTGAGCACTCATACCTAATGTATATATTTTTATTATTTTTTAAAAAAGATTTTACATATGTACATATGTGTGTTATATGCATATCATATATGTATTATGTATGTATCATATACATATGTATGAAGAGTGTTCAAAATGTTTGGAGAACACTGATCTAGATAACCCACAACCACCTTAAATAGATGGTGATCTGTACTCCATCTTCATATCCTTCAGCCTCTAGCTTTTGACACCACTGATACTTCTTCCACTTCAATGAAAGTAGGTTTATTGAGCCCCTAATCTATGATAGAAATTGTGCTGGAAATCAAATATACAGAAATGTGTAAGAAACACTCATGCCTTTGTTTTTAAGTCTTACCCAGTGTTTTTGAATCTCTTCTTTCTCTTGATTTTCATAACACTCTATGTTCCTAACCCAAGCCTTAATTCTTTGGTACTCTATGACCCCTCTGTGCTGGCTTTTTTGAATGATGATCGTGATCAAATTAAGTAACTTTTTACTTGCATCAGGAAATGCTGTGTGGAAATATGACTCATTTAGTTTTCTAGTCTTGTATCTTTAGTCACTTTTTGTATTAATAGAAAGCACCTGAGATGTGGATAATTAAAGCAGCAATTCCAAACAACTGTAGATGATTCCAAATTGTGAATATTTTTTATTAGCATAAAATTATTTAGACATGATCGGAAACAGAGTGTTTCTTAGCACCTCTAAAATCAGTCCTAGTATATTTCTATACTTAATGGTTTGTTTTGAGGAGGGAGAGAGGTATAGATTCTTAGATTTCTGAAAATAATCAGCAAAACAATCTTAATGGAAACTGGTTCACACAGTCTGGAGACTAGATGGTCTAGGAGGCAGCACGTTTCCCACACATCTTACTAATTCAACTCTTCAAACTGTGTTGGAAATTTGGGTACAATTGAGCCCCATGCAAATAAAGAGATAAAGGCAAAACAGAAACAAACAAACAAAAAACTGTATTTCTCTAAGACAGACCTATGATTAGTTTTGTTGCTATTTTTTTCAATCACATATATAATGAATCAGATTTTGTCATTTGTAAAAAACCACATTGCTAATTACAACTTACTTTGCAAATTGAGTTTTTCACATGTAGCAGTGGCTAGATCCACAGGACATTTATACACATCTCCCATTCGGTTCTCAGGAAAGCCACTCCAAGGTGAACCAACCAGTAACCTAGAAATAGAAATTTTTTTCAATAGATATAAAATGTTAGCTATTGTTTTTTTAAAGATTAAAACAACCAAAACAATGAAAAAAAACACATTTAATTTCAATTTTTAATAAGTAAATAGTTCATATTTGTTTAACTATAATTTGATCATTTTCCTCTTTTCTGATCAAGATCCTGAATGTCTGTCTGCAATAAAGCTGTCTTGCCACAGCATCCTGGGAGGTCTCTCTAAAACAGTTCTGTCCCATAGAAATATAATGCAAGCCACGAATGTGAGCCACATATGTAATTTTAAATTTTATAGTGTTTACATTAATAAAACAAACAGCAACATGTGAAATTAACTTAAACAATATACTTTATTTAACTCAGTATATCCAAACTAGCATGCAATCAATATAAAAATTATTAATGAGCTTTAGACATTATCAAGTCTTTGAAATTCAGTGTGTGTTTTATGCTGAGAGCATGTGTCAATATGAACAAGTAGCATTTCAAGTGCGCAGTAGCCACAGGTGGCAAGTGGCTATCATATTGGTCAGCATAACTCTAAGGAAGGAAACGATATTAAAACCAAAAGCAAAAACTAACGTTTGTTGAGGGCTTTCTATTCCCTAAGTGCTTTCATATGTTATTTAGAGAGCAGAGGAGTTTTCCAAGTGGGTTGTCCACATAAGGGGGCCCTAAGCAAAACTACATAGCAACTGTACTACAGTACTCTCCTTAGGTATGGCACGTTTACAGCCTGAATACAGAATACAGAGGTCAGAGACTGGTGCTCACATCCTCTCATTGCTTAGCTTCACTTCCTTTAGAGCTTTTCCAACTAGAGTTGAGGGGTTTCTTTGTAGAACCTCTGACCCAACATATCTGGCCACAGAGGAGTGGACAGAAGGAGACTATGTAACAATCTGATTTTTAGAAACAATTGCAAGTTAATTACTGAGCAGGATGCAGTTACTAAGAAAGAATATTTGACTCGATATTTTTTTGTAAAAATTGGGAAGTATTAGATTATTTATCTATGAAATAAATTTTTTCATAAGCCTTCTGTATAAATATTCTATCATTATCAATTAAACAATGTGTGTCCCATGCTAAGTGCCACGGTGGATAAAAAAAGTCTAAGGCACACTTCTGTTTACTAAATCTAGTAAAACGGTTTAAAAAGCATGACAAGTGAAATAATAATAATACAAATGAATGAAAAGACATGAATAAGTTTCCCTTTGGGACAAATATTAAAATAGTCAAAGGATGCAAAATGGATATCAAAAGGATAAATGTGGTAGTCAGCATTCTTAGCAGAGGGAACGGCAAGAACAATCATGGAGAAATAAAAATATAGATGATGTTGAGAGACAATTAATTATTCAGTAATAAATATCTTTCCTTATGCATCTTACATAATTATTTTCAAACTAATATTTTATAAAGCATTCTTAAATACTTTAACTTTGATTCAGGTTAAAGCTGAAGGTTTTTGTCTTCTTAGAAGCAGATAGTCTAGCACAATTTACCTATTAAATTATTATCTAAAGATGGGATTACAATAACACCGGGCACAGGGTTAAGGTTTTTGGAAAATATAGAAATCTAAATGTTGGATATTAGTAAGTCTCAATATTTGCCTTAATGGAGGGAGAGAATCAGTAGCAGGATTTGAAATGTGTGTTTGAGCATATCTGATGCTCTTCAAGTTCATGACAACTCAGAGAAACAAAAAAATTTGAAGACTCTGTACTGTGAAAACTGTCAGCTGCTTGGTTTTCTCCGTCTGCATGAGTCCTTGGTTTTCATTCCATAGTGGGACTACAGCATTACCTCTGATTTTTATGTGCGGGCCATGTCTTAAAATATAAGGAAAAAGAAAGAGATAATTTGGTTCTTGCTTACTTCTCCAATCCTATTTTTTTTCCCATGGCCTTCCTGAAATTCTATTATTTCAGTCATATTGGACTCAGCTCCTCCAATTAATAAGTCTCTCTTGCTTCTGAACCCTCACACATGCTGTTTCTTGCTGGACAAAGTTCTACTCATTCATTAAGTCTCCCATTAGACACCACTTCCTCCAGGAAGTCCCCTGGCTCTTTCGAATTTGGGCAAGGTAGCTTTCCTAAGTACTTCCACATAGCCTCTGACTTCCCCCAGCCCAGTTTTTATCACATTACCCTGAAACTTCCTTTCTACTGACTAAATCCCCCTCTAGAGAGGAACTGTCACGACGGCTAGGAATGGTGCTGTAGCACCTGTCGAAAGAGTGAATGAAAAAGCAAATAAGCAAATGAATGAATGATTCTGTTATTATTTAAAAGAACTCTCTTGGTTGAGAAAAAGTTAAGAAGAAAACTTTTAATTATGTTCTCACTGACGAAAATTTCTTTTTGTCCAAGTTAAAGTCAAAAAAACAAAAACAAAAACTCAACCAAGTGGTAAGGGAAGGAGAGGAAAGCATTATATTCTTACTGTTCTGCCAGCTGTTCCAGATTCAGTTTCCACATATCTACTGTGCATCAAACTTATGTTTATTTAAGCAAAAGCTGACTGTGGAGTCTTTGCAGGGAGCAAAATAACACCATCTTGCAAGAAACTATTGTCGGAAGTGTGGCTCTGCTCTTTGGCATTCTGAGGACTCCTGCTAATTACAGCAGATCTTACAACAGGCGCTACTGTATGTGAGGCTTTCAAAACATTATCTAATTTAATGTGCAAAATAAGTCTGAGGTGATTTTATCTCCATTTTACAGATGGAATCACTGAGACACAGAGGAAAAAAGCAACTTACTCATGTCCACACCCTTCGTGAGAGCCAAGTGTAACTGATTCTGTAAGCTCTTCATCCTAAATCTATTCTCCTTTCACTTAGCTTCAGGAAGGTCTGGCAGAGGGCCCAGACTGGCAAAACTTAGGAACAGATGGTCTGGGTTCCAGAATCATCAAGGGGTAGAAACTGGAGACTGAGGGTCAGGCCACACCTACTGTGATGGGTGAGTGATGTTGCTCTGTGGTGTATAGGGAGGCTGCAGACGAGAAGGAGAGCTAAGGTCATTTTGTAAAAGCACATTCACACCATGGGGCTCAGGCTACACTGTTGACCATGCAGGTAAGAACAGGGTATGTCTAGATAGTACTAATGTGGTCATTTGAGTAACTTCAAGTGTGAACATTTCTCAACCTCCTTCACTGCAGACCAGAGAAACATATTAAAGAACAAAAATGAAGTGTTTCTCATCTAAAATGTACCTATTTTTTTCACTCAGAGCTTCCAGCAATAAAGCTGCATTACTAGCTACCTATTTTCTTAATGACAAAGCTCAAAAGGCTACTTATGTTATTTATTTACTAAACCTTCCCTGGATACTCTCCCCACCTCCTCCCACCTCACAGAAGAAATCAGGGTGATAACCTCACATCTCAGGAATTGTTCCTGATTCAGTTTCCACATATCTACTATGCATCAAACTTGTACTTATTTAAGCAAAAGCTGACTGTGAAATTTTTGTAGGGAGTAAAATCTTCACTACCACCCTGAGAGCATGGCCCTCCTCCATTACTCAGACAGAAAGGAGAGAAACGCACACATCTGCACAGTGTGTGCCACTTAAGAAGGATGTAAAAGTATTTGAAATTCTCCCAAAGAATACATATAAATCTCTGCCAGTATTATGCCATATTAAACTCTTAATACAGACAATAGAAAACAATGGAAAACCAGATTATTTTGGTGATTGGTGAAAAACAACAAGAGTGTCCTCATGTATGATACACTTTTAAAATATCACGACCCATAGTACTAAGTAGCCTACAAGTCACACTAGTGACTACAGAGAATGTTTCAAAAAACTATCACTACATCCTTTATTGGCAACGTTTCCTGTACACTCACCTCCTTACTTGTACCCAGAGGTCCTGCTCAGTGAAATCCTGCTTTCTGGCAACTCATTCTTGTAAGGAAAGGCTGTGACATCACTATTGGCTACTCCAAGAAAATTGTGATAGTCTTAAATTAATCAGACAGGAAGATGAGGGAGGCTGGAATATTTACCTATAAAACTTTACGTAACCGGCTATAGCAGGAAGAGACATGCCAGGAGAGAACGTTAGGAAGGAGGGCGTTAACCCTGCTGAAGAGTGGTAAAGCCTCTTTGAAGTAGGGGATTTCACTTAATCACTAGCAGACAAAAGAGCTGCATGAAGAGCCGTGTGTGCTGAGTCTCAAAACAAAACAAAACCCTAAGATATAAACTTCTCTTTTCCTACAGTGAAACTGGGAATTCTTCCAAGATTACTTAAAATAACACTTACTGTTCAATTATCTTGTGGGAAAATAGTGATTATGTAGAGTTCCAAAACACAGCCAATTTGCCCACCTCCACTGAAATTTAAAATTCTTTGTCACGTTAGTAAACAGTATTTATAGTGGTATAGATAGTTTTAAACCCACAATCCAGTGGCCGTTATAGATATCTTCCTTTGGTCTGTGAGTCTTTAACCTCTCCAAGTATTCCTTTAGTACCAGTGACTTTTCTAGGGGTTATTAACAGAGATACTTAAAATAGTAGGGAAAACATGTTTTCTTTGATTCAACCAATGTTTCTTGATGTCCTATGGGGCTGACATTTTGCACAACTCCAGTGGGTACCACTGGCCTATGAATATAGTGCCCTGGCCTTGTGCAGTATACAACCTGTGAGGCTGTCCTTGGTGGCCAGACCTACTATGCCAGACTTGATTCAAGGCACTGGGAATACGTGAATGAATAATAAGTCGGTCAAAAATTTCTGGCCTTGTGGAGCTTACATTTTTGTAGGAAAAGATCGACAATAAATTTAATAAGTTAGTAAAACAAATAGGGTGATGGTGATAAGTGTTTTGTGAAAAAACAGACAGGATGGCATTGGGAGTATGGGATGGAGGGTATTGTCATTATTGTTAGAATGGTCAGGGGAAGGCCTTACTAAGAAGGAGACATTTAAGCAAAGACTTGAAGGATGGTAAAAGAGTAAATGTAAGACTATAATGGTTGAGTAGGGCAGGCAGTGGAAACAGCCAGTACGAAAGCGACTGGACCGGAGCCCAGGAACCGGAGACTGAGACGAGAGGAGGGCAGACTCGTCATGGGGCCAGATCACATGGAGACGCGAGTGACGTTGTAACGACTCAGCTTACCTCCGACTGCAATGAAAAGGCCAGTGGAGGGTACTGAGCAGAATAGTGACATGATCTGACATATTTTGAAGAATGCTCTATTGAGAAAGTCTGCACTGGGGCAAAGGGGAAGCAGGTAAAGCACTTAGGACGCGACGGCAATAATTTACGCAAGGGGTGCTGGAGTGCTCCTGCCGCGATGGGAGAAGGGGATGTGGTGAGAAGCGTTATTGTTTTAGGTATATTTTGAAGGTAGGACTAGCAGTGTTTCTTGAGAGGTTAGGTTTTGAATAGAGAAAGAAATGAGTCATGGATGACACCAGAGTTCTTGCCTGAGAAGCTGAAAGGAACTGAGTGGCCATCATCAGATAAGGAGATACTATCAGCAGAGCAAGGTTTTGAGGTTAGGAGGAGCTCAGGGGTTCCGCATTGGGTATGTTAAGTTTGAGATATCTATCAGACATCCAGGTGGACATTTTACTTGGGATTAGAAGCCAATTATACATAATATCCACACCAATGTGAGCATTTTCAAAAACTATAATTTAAGTATAAACATTGTTCCTTATATGGTTTAGATCCAGGCCATTGACAACGCGAGGGGTCGGGTGAGTTCTATAGGTTTACCTGTTTCCTGCTTGTAACCTAAAAAGAATCTTTGATGGAAAGAATTTATTTGAGAAGACTTGCATTTCTGGGAAGGAGGAAAACAGGTAAAGAGAGGTCTTTTTAGCTCTTGGTTGGGAAACATCACTATTATACATATAATAGTTACGCTTGGCATATGTTGAAAAGCAATTTTAGCATCTAGGCCTCATGATACTGCCTCAGACTTCTTTGACTACCAGATGGTTTCCTCAGGCAGCAAAATGGCTAAACCTGCAAAGTTTCAGTTCTCCTGGACATGTTGTCCACCAAACTCATTATTGCTCAAACATCTTAAGCTTATTGCTCTGTCTCAAAACAACCCCGAGAATTAGCTTTTGCACTGGAAGCAAATGAATTTATAAAAACTGATTCTGTTATGTTGACCCATTCGACACATAGTTTCCCTAAAGTTAAAATCAAAAGCGGAAATAATTTGATTCAAAACTTTGTGATGATATAAATTGCACATTCTTGGGCCCCAGTGGGGAGATAAAACATGATTTTAAGACTGTCACACTTTATAAATCCAAGCCCATGAGACAGTATCTTTCAACTAGATACTTTGGCAGATAGTTGTTTTATCAATGATAAAAATTGGAAAAGCAACATTTGTAAACTACTTTTCAGTTCATAAATAGTTTTTACAGACCTTAACTCTTGATCTTCATAAATTCTCTGTGAGCTCAGGTGTTATAACTACTCCTGTTTTCACATAAAGAAACCGAGTCTAAGTGTCTGTCAACAAAGCCTAGATCTGCAATTCTCTTTATTATATGAATTCCCTTAGAACTCTTCTAGAGGAGGGGTACTCATGGTTTTTCCAATATCTGGATTAACAAATATGTTCCACCAGTGCCATTTAGCATTCTTTAGATCTCTCTTCAGATGGAGTTATATAGATGGAAAAGTTTTAGACAACCA
This sequence comes from Macroglossus sobrinus, assembly GCA_004027375.1. Lineage (NCBI taxonomy): Eukaryota > Metazoa > Chordata > Mammalia > Chiroptera > Pteropodidae > Macroglossus > Macroglossus sobrinus. The sequence goes on along the minus strand of PVKZ01001290.1, from coordinate 226,317 downwards.
TCCACCAGAAGGTGTGTAGTGTAAGCCCCATTCACTTTTGTAAATAAACTTTATTCCAGAAACAGACATTCCATTGTTAACTCAAAGGAAAGCTAAAAGTGTTATAAAACTAGTTAGTAAAGCATGGAAGATTTTCACAGATCACCGAAACTCTTCAGAAGTTCTGGAGCAACAGATCTCTCCCACATGCAAGTCACAAAGGTGGGTGTGTATGTGTGTTTGTTGGTATATGTACACATTTGTGTCCAGAGTGGGGGAAGGGAGAAGCAAGTCAGAGCAGGGGATATTTAAAGTGCCCTTTTTACTATAGATTTATGATAAATAACACAAACCATAAAAAAAATGTAACCATAAGGACTATTTTAACTTAGTGGGAAAAAATTTAACAACTATGGTGCTGACACATGTAGGTGAATCAACACTAGGATGTTCCATGGGGTTCTAGAAGGTACTTGGTCCCTATTTTTTCTGCACATACTGCTGATATTTACCAACATACTATACAACACATTCTTCGATGACTGTTATAGAACTGAATGTTTCTTCTTTATTATTTATCTAAACTTCTCTTACAGACGTATCACTTACAATCTGATATATTTACAACACACATAGAGCATTATTCTCTTTTTCTTAATTAGAAAGTTAAAACTATAATATAAAGTCATATATATATATAAAACCTTTCATATATATATATGAAACTGTTTCGTCGGCCATGACACAGGTTCATTATATTACTCTTATTTCATTAAGGACTAAGCATGCACTCGTTGTTGCTGGAATGAGAAAATACATTTCTACAACTGGAAATACCCCCCAATTCCCAGACAGTTCACGTACACAAATGATTGCAATGTTCTAAGGAGTCTGAGTCATAAAATGAGCTCAGATTGTTCTCAGGATAGGCCTTCGGACTAGACAAACAGAAACAGTGAATATCACTACAAGATTCCAGGAAATGATTTTAAACATATTTCAATCCTTTGTGCAATTGTTTGTGATAAAGATTGCTTCATCTTCTTTCGAACATCCTGTGTGTAAAATGAGGGAGGGCCCCCAAGCAGGATGACCTTCACCATGCCCGGATGCGGGGACAGACCATGACTTTACTCATGGACAGAGGGGTACTCCAGTGATGGGCTTGGGAGGTAGTCTTGTTTTGAAAATTATCTAGCTCATGTGACACTGTTAAAAAGGCTCTAGAATTCTCAAAGCCATATCACCACTATTCCTAGAGAAAAATTCTTCAATGTAATAGAAGCATAATAAATAAAACTAGTAAAAGATTTTGTTAAAATCTTATAGATCCCAATAGAAAATATGCCTATAAATTCTTAGAAACATGGGACATGTAAAACAGCTAAAGTTATTCTTTAAAAATATCAGAGTATAATTTAAGAAAACTTGGACTAGAACTGTAAGCGAGTTGTTAGAAGGAAAGAAAGGGCTGAGAGATGGAGTGGAACTCAATGAAATAGATTGTAAAGAAAGTCAAAATAAGCAAGGAATACACTACTAAAGCAGCAGCTTCGGGACAAGCAGGAAGGGAGTAAAGGAAATAAAATTGTGTGTGTCTGCCTGATATTCATAAGGTCTAAAGGAAAAAGATTCACAGTTACTAAAAGAATTCATAGTAATCCCACTTTCTGTGCCCAAAGCTCACTTGATTAGTATCAGAAGAAAAGTTAATGTTTAAACAGTCCTTCCCACATCTGCCACTTCCATAAAGTCTGTGCAGTTGTCATAAATTAGAAGTGGAGGACACAGTGCCAGCTCTCAAAACAGAGGCAATTCTGGATTCCAAGTTTCCTGAAGGGCTGCTTGTCTTAATTGTGACCCACTCCAGCCCTGGAGTGAGAAAACCTATTCAGCTGAATCCTACTACAGCTCTGTCCTCTGCAGCAAGGCACCTTTGTAAAGAGAAGGCTCAGGAGAGGACCTTGTCCCTCTAGTGTCCCAGGCCTTGGGAAGAGAAAATGAGCTCTTAATAGCAAGTTAATATAGCTAGTGTCACTAAAAGAACATAAACACTGCTAGCTACAAAGAGATGGTATTAAGGGTTGTTTATGTCTCCAGCATTATTCATGGCTGCCTACTCTTCATATAAATTTTCCTCACTGACTCTACTCCACACTCCTTAAAGTCAAGATCTATGTCTTGTACTTTGCACTTCACATGGTATACAGCCTGCGATGGATTAGATCACGTCTATCACTTGGCCTCTTCTGCTTCTTTGCTTTACAAAGCCAGATCAGTGAAAGGACACAGCTTGGCACTCCAGGCCAGCTTTTGTTCTCTTTTCTTCCTGCTAACACCTCCACAGGGCTTAGCTTCTCGGGCCAGATACTTACTCTCCCTTCTCTTCCTCTTGGGTGATGGGGTGTGCTCATACTAGCTGCTGGTTATATATAGGCTTGAGGGAGGCAAGGCCTTGAAAAGCCTAATACTGTAACCTACCAGAAAACACTGTACTGGAGTTAAAAACACTAGCCCAGCCAATATTAGAGTGGTACCTTGTTTCCTAATAGCCACTGTCCTATGTTTATTCTCTTTCAGGAATGTCACAAGAAAGCCAAGGCAGGGTTTAGGAATATCTGGTGACCCTGGTCTTGACATAACCCTAATAGCAGCAGAATCTTACCATAATCTGCTAATACACTTGCCTTTTAATATTTTGTATGTTTAGAGAGAATCCTAAAGAGAGAAAGGAGAAATGTGTGACTCTCACTTTCCCAGGCATCTACCTGCAAGACTCCTGTCAACTTTCTGTCCCCTTTTGGTCTTATCCAACTTCCAACCTGCAGTGTAGCCAGTGGTTGAGATGCCTTACAATCCTTGATAGGTTTAACATCTCTAATACATCCATTACTGATGGTGACTCTGTCTCTTAGAAAAACCACAAGCTCATTGCCAGGCTGTCCTCAGTAAGGCCAGGTTTATGAATCACACCATCAGAATATATCTAACGGTCTTGTTCAGCTCATACTTAAATCAATCTACTATAGTTCACTTTGTAGAATTGCTTGGGTGAATCATTTGGGAATAGAACTTTCATTCAGTCATTCGACAAATAACTATTGATTCCTACTCAATGCCAGATACCACTTTGGGTTCTGAGGACACACCAGTGAACAAAATGATGTCAGTATACTTAGAGACAGAGAAAAAGACAAATAATGAGCATATAACAAATAAAGATAATTTCAGATATTGATAATTGTTATGCAGAAAATAAATCAGCATAACAGACTAGAGAATGACTGATAGATGTGGCAAAGTGCTAATTTATTTATTTTATTATTTATTTTTTATTTTATGCCTGGTCTTCCTAGGTGGTCTCCCATACAAGTGCTTACCAGGCCCAACCCTGCTTAGCTTCCAAGATCAGATGGGATCGGGCTTGGCAAAGTGCTAATTTAGATTGGCTTAGTCTGAAAGCAAGCTTATAAAGAGGAGACATTTGGGCTGAGCAAAGATGAGCACTGACCAGCCAAGTGAAGATCTTGGGAAGACTGTTCTTTCCAGGAGAAAAGAATATGCAGATGCTTTGAAGCAGGAATGAGTCTGGTGTGTTCAAGGGGCAGACAAAAGACAGAATTCTTAGAACATAGTGAACGAGGGTGAAGGGGTAAAACAAGAAGTAGGAGAGGCCAACTGAGACCAGACCATGGAGCATTAAGGAATTTTAACCTCTTCTAATTGCAGTGGAAAGCAATAGAGGGGTTTAATCTAGGGAGTGACATTTAAAAGTTCACACTGGCTGCAATGAGGAGAGTACAGTGGGGTAAGAAGGGAAGCAGGAGAAGGGTTGAGAAGCTGCTGCTTCAGTACCTGCAAGGCTAGTTGTTGGCTTTGATTGTGGGGCAGTAGAAAAGATGGTGAGAAATAGTCCATCATCATTTATTTTGGTGGTAAGGTCAACAAGACTGGCTAATGAATGAGGTATGGGAGAGATGAAAGAAAGAGAGGAGTCAAGAATTTTTGGCCTTATCAGCTGGTGCAGATATTTGTTTTCTTTCAGTTAAGTTTGACATGTCTATTAGGCATTAAAGTGGAGATATTTGAGATGGCTGTCTGCAGTTCAGGGCTGGATACTCAATATTGTGAGTCATTAGCAACATCATCCGCCAGATTCCAGTGTCAAACTATACCAACCATAATATATTTCTAGCTTCCTTCCACATTTTATGGTTATCAAAGCATATTTAGATACTTGTTAGAGATGCACACTCTGATAGTGAGTTATTGCTACTCAATGGATTTCCAAACATACTGTTCTTATCCTTCCAGATGACGGACCAACCGTCTGCAATACACATTGCTTCCCAGGTCTTCTCTCATTTGTTAATGCTCTTCTCCAGCCTATTCTTCTACATCTCTTAAGACTCACTTTATGATTCGCCTCCTCCATCATGCCTTTGGAGAAACACTACCCTCTTGAGTGATAATATCATTTCGTTTTCCCATCATAGATAGGCATACTCTAAAATGTGAATAATTTGGATTCTAAATGTTTCTTTGAATTCCATATTTTAGAGCATCAAACATAAGTTGACTCTGAAAAAATGTTATAACTTATAGCTCTTATTTGATAAGCCAACAGAAGCCCATGTAATAATTGGAAAGAGCCTTATAGGATCATGGATTTGAAGCTCCAGGTTGAGTCTGGAGCATTCTGCTGCAACAGGGACATAAGGTTCCAGTGGCAGGACTCCTGTTCACCTGTGGGCATCAACTGTGGTAGAAGAGAAGCTATGGCTCTTCTGCCTAAAGACAACTTCCAGAATCATCTGACTTTTTCCTGAGTTTATTTTCATAATTACTATGGAAAAGTTAAACCAACAATGGAGGTATATATTTCCATATCCATGAAAGTGGCTTATAAATGTAACTATACACAGCATTAAATAACTGAGGGCATTTTGGGGCAAAAATAAAAGATACTAAATGCACTAGAAAAAGGTACCTTTGTGAATTTTGCAAGGACGCTTGTGAGAACCATTTGTCACATGGGGTAGAGAAGGCTGACTGAAAACAAAGCCGGCAGACAGCCTTGCTGAAGGAGAAAATCTGGGGAACAATTCTAACATCTAGAAAACTCCCAGAGGCAGCATCAGCTAGTTGAACATTTACAAAGCTCAAAGGATACCAGATTAAGAATAAGAAATGGAGACAAATCTATCATCTCTCTCTCTCTCTCTGTGTGTGTCTCTCTCTCTGTCTCTCTCTTTCTCACACACACACACACACACACGTCTATCATCTATGAGCTATCTATCCATCATCTATTAAATCGTCAAAACTGGTATTATGACTTTGCTATGGAATATTAACAGAAAACTTTCTATCCAGTTTTTTTTTAAAGTACCATTACATCATCCCATTAATTATCAATGGAAGATCCTTCATTTAAGGATATTTAAGGCCTACCCATTAATAATATATTCATGCATCAATTTGAATGAGTAACTGCAGTCAAATATTAAACTTAGTATTTTTATGGAAATCATAAAGAAGAGAATATTCTTACCAGTTGCCTTTTGGATTTATAAACTGCTGTACTGAATAGCCAAACTGTTCACTCGAAGGACCGGAAAATATCTTTGCTTCTGGGAGACCGACATTGTATGCCATACAACAATTTAAAATGCCTATTAAAGAAATAAAAATATAGTTCATATTTACAACTTACGAATGTTTGTAATATAATTTTCAAAGGCCACTTTAAAAAGACTTGTTTGATATAATAATTATTCTCCTTATCAATTTACCAAGAAATAGTAGCTACTGCTATTTAGCTACTTATTTGGGGCCTTGGCACTATGCTAAGTGCATGATTCACTATCTCATTCATTCTCATAAGCAAGTTGAAGAGATGGCACCTAATATTTTAATTGTTTTCTCACAAGTGGAAAGTGATAAGAATAAGGGCTAAATCTGAGCACAAGGATGTTGATTTAAGAGCTTTTATTCTTAAACCACTTAGTACCACTAGAGATTCTTAAGTAATTTCAGTTCTATTTGTTCTTTTTAATGCAAAGACTCTAAGCCACCCAAGGGCAGGGTCTGAAGTCTCTCTTCTCTTTCTTCTGAATCTCCTTGAAGATCTTGACATGGACCCTATATAAAATGTCCGTTGAAAAAGTGTGGCTGACTGAATCAAAGGAGGTAGAAAAATTGCAGCTCCCTGAAAATTACATCATTTTCTTTCAGAAGAGATCATTTTTTGAGGATGAAAATGTAAGGAAAGATGTCATTATCTCTTTTATTCCAGTGTGAACTGTCAAAAGTGGTTTTGCTTCTTGATGCTTCCTTCTGAAGGCTCAAGAAATGATAATTTTAAAAAACAACAAAGACTAAGAAGGATGAAGCCTTGATAGATTTTTTTTTTTGAAAAACTTTGTTTTCAATGGAAAGGGAATAAAGGAAAAAGTAAGTTTGATTGTTTCCCTCTCTGACACTGATAGCAGTAATGTTGGCAGTCCTTTATCTGGAGAAAGAAAGTAGTTGGGATTTAATGTTCTCTATCGAGATGGGACTATGCGTCATGTTGTTTGCGATCAGTATTTATCTTTGCAGACACTGAAGGCAGAGTGGACTTTTTAAAACTGACACTGAAGCTCCATTAATATGTGTTTTCACACACACACACACACACACACACACAAATCTCACTTTCTGAGTAGCACTGAAAGTGCACAGTATTTCATAAATCTGTTATTTCAGGCACTAAAAGGATGGAGGAAAAGGGCTTGCTCTTCCACCGTGCCTGCGTACTTCTGGGAGCGGGTTCTGTAGAGTCCTCCAAAGGAATAATGAAGTCAATGATGAGGGTCTGGGGACTTAAAGTAGTCACTGTGCCTCTCTAGGCACTAAAATCATTCTACTGTGAATTTGTTTACTCTAGATAGCTCCACTCATTAATTTTTAGAAATACGTGCTGCCAGGAAGAGGACAAATAATAATTTTGAAATACTCTGTAGCAAAAGCTACACAGGTCTACATTTGCAAAGTTTCTCCTTTACATCATTATTCTTATGCACCACTAATTCTTTATACTTTTGAGGAAATAAAAAGCAAAAGAAAGTGAATTAAGCAGAGAACCAGAGCTGACATTCAGAAAAACTGGTGCTTTCAGTCAACAGTTTAACCTCACCCCACTGTGCAGAACTCTAAAATGCTTTTTAAATATGTTGCCAATTATCTAACATACTATAAAAGCTTGGGGAATGATGTCAAACTGCTCTCACTTTTACAATGTCTAATGCTGGAAAGACCACATATGACTGTATATATAATGACCTCATTTTCCCCTATTAATTAGACTTTGGCAGATCATGTAGTGACATGAAATCATGCTGGAGTTCATTTTATCATCTAGAAGTTAAATATATTTTATATATATAAGTATATATATGTATATACATATATGTGTATATATATATTATATACACACACATAAGTGTGAATATATGTGTATATATATATGTATACACACACACATATATGTAAGTATATTATTACTTAGAAATAAGTCATGGGGATGTAATGTGCAGCATGGTGACTGTAGTTAATGATACCGTATTGTATATTTGAAAGTTGCTAAGGGAGTAGATCTTAAAAGTTCTCATCACAAGAAAAACATTTGTAACTATGTGTGGTGATGGATGTTAACTCAACTTATTGTGGTGATCATTTCAGAATATATACATATATCAAGTCATTATGTTGCACAACTGAACTAATGTAATGTTATATGTGAATTATAGCTTAATTAAAATATAATCTTCAATCAAATTTATAAACACAACAGTCATGTATACACCACACATATATATATATGCACACATACACACATATATACATATGTACACACACACACATATATATATGTATGTGTGTGTATATATATATATACACACACACACACATTGACCCTTGAATAATAAGGGGATTAGAGGTGCAAACCTCGTTCAGTTGAAAATTTACATATATTTTAAGTCAGTCCTCTGCCTGACTGACAGTATTCAAAAATACTATTCAAAAATACTATTTTTGAATCTGTGAGTGCTGAATCCAGGGATGTGAAACCCAGATATACAAAAGGACAATCATATATTTACTGAAAAAAAAAAAATCCATGTATAAGTGGACCCACGCAGTGCAAACTTGTGTTGTTTAGCAGTCAACTCTGTGTGTGTGTGTGTGTGTGTGTGTGTGTGTGTTCCTGTGTGTGTGTGAACTTTAAGGCCTGAATATGACAGTGCAGGCACAGGGTGTCATTGCTTTAAGGAAATGGAGCATATTTCTCTCATGCCTGGTGAGGACCAGTCTTCAGCCACTGCAGAGGTGTTGGTGGGAGGAGGGGCACAGGACAGTAAGCTGGGCATCACAGGGACAGCAGGAGGGCCCAGCAGTCACTAAGGCAGGGGACACACTCTTAGGTGACTGCAAAGATTCCCAAGAGAACTGTGCTCGATAGTCCTGGAGAAACACTCTCATCTAAGTCAGGTATTGGTGAGACGCCAGGTATGATCTGTCCTGGGCAAAATTTCTCCCCATTTGTGGGTCTGTGAACTTAGAAAACAAGTTATCTGCTTCTAAAATACAATGGTGTGATCGGCATGTCATGGGCATTTCTATTTTAAAAGGGAGAAATTAGAAGGAATAAAGAGGTCTCGGGTACCAAGAAAGTTTAATATGGGTCAAATTCCATTAGGTTCCGACACCTGAGAATAATCCTTCATTGCTCAGGGCTCTGTCCTCTGAGCCTGTACCAGCTTAACAGGTCTCTGTTTCTTTGTCTCCTGCAATCCAAGATGGCAATATTTCTGCTGAGACGACATTCCTAAAACTCTGGTCAGTCTTTTATGTATGTCATGGAGACAAAGAGAGCTAGTCAGAGATCCTTCCTGGATAACTCCATCTCTGTTCCTGGCCTCTGCTGAGATGGCTGAGAGGGTCTATGAATCACATGCCCAATCTGTTCAGCAAAATGTTTTCCACCAACACTTGCTTGGATTTCTTTTCAGAACACACTTTCCGAATGAGGCTCCTAATATCATTATATATACATGTATATTTTGGATAGGCTGAGACTTTCTTAAATCATTAAGCACTATTCTGCTTAACAGTTCTGTCCTCAATTTATCTCTTCCCTTCCACATTTTGCTACACTCAGCAAGGAAAAAGCAGGCTGCACCTTCAACATTTTGCTTGGAAAACTCCTCAGCTAAATATCTAAGTTCATTGCTTGAAATTTCCACTTTCTACACAACTGTAGGACACATAAAGTCAAATTTTCTGCCACTATATAATAAGAAACAAGTTTCCTCCAGTTTCCAATGACACATTCCTCAATTCCTCTGAGCGTAGGGGAAGTGGCTTTGATATTCATGCATCTACCAACAGTCTCTACAAGGCAATCTTCAGAGACCCTCTATCCAAATAAGGTAATGGTCACAGATTTTTGGGAACTAAAACATAGATACCTTTTTTTTTTTTGCGGGGGCGGGACACCATTCAATTCAATACATAGGTATGTGAAGAATGTAAGGATCCTGACAGCTGTTTACCTAGGCCATTTCTCAGGGGTGTGTTTGCAGCCAGCAGCCTGGAGCCATGAGGTAAAATCTCCCAGACCGCCGCCCCGGGTCAAAACAGCAGGCTTGCTGAATTCTTTCTGTAAAACAGCTGGTTTACCAAGCCCAGTGTTCCTCTCCCTTAATGCACCCTACTGTGTATGTCGCCACCTTTTGGACCCCTTCATGTAGCCACCATGAGACTTCATGGGGAAGTGCAAGGGGAACTGATGTAAACATGTTCATGCTCATGCCACTTGCTGTGCTGTGAGTAATAAAGTCTTTTTTCTCTGACTCTGGAATCTCATGGCATCTGTGAGCATCCACAAAATGGTAACAGGCTAATGTACTGGCTTGCAACAGGGTACACTCCAATACCAGGCTGACAGAGTGAAGAACAAAAACTCTGCAGTCAGGAAGTTGCAAGCTAAATGACAATGAAAATGGATGTTTCCTGAAAGTTTGGAGAAATACAAATTATCAGGGTGGAATAGGGATTTGAATAAATCTTATTTCAATTTTAAGAAGCAGAGAGACTCCAGCTAATATCTAGGTAATAATTTGCTGTTTTATGATTTGTAGCCACTTTTTTTTACAGCATATGCATATATCATTTATTTGACAATTACTCTGTGTTCATATCAAAGAAATATGTGCATCAGTTCCATAGCCAGAAATAAACCTATTAATATATTGTTAAGCCTAAGGAGGTGTTATGGATGAATTACATCCCTCCCAAATTCATACATTGAAACCCTAACTCCTAATGTGACTGTATTTGAAGACAGCACCTTTAAGGAGGTAATTAAGGTAAAAAGAGGTCATAAAAGTGGAACTCTAATCTGATAGGACTGGTGTCCATATAATAAGAGGGAGAGAGAGCATCATTGTGTGTGTATGCATAGAAAAAAGGCCACGTGAGGACTCAGTAAGAAGGCAGAGGTCTATGAGCCAGGAAGGGAGGTCTCTCCAGAAACCAACCTTGATGGCCCCCCGATCTTGGACTTTTAGTTTCCAGAAATGTGAGAAAATAAATTTCTGTTATTAAAGCCGCCCAGTGTGTGGTATTCTCTTAAGGCAGTCCCAGCAGATTAAGACAGGGGAAATCAGATTATATCAGAGAATTTCAATTTACTATTCTGAGTTTCAAAGACAATTTTGTCAATACAGTGATGCACATATATAACTACAGGAGAGATATATACTAATGACAGTTCTATCATTTAAAGTTCATATTTTGTGTGGAAAAAAATTCAAGTTTTTTTAGAGGTGTGTAACAAAGTAACTTTATCAAGTGTTGGAGTACTGTGGCACGGAGTTAGGTGATTTTGAGGCCTCGTCGTGTGTTTTGATCTTACAGGCTATGAACATCTATGAAAATCTACCGCAATTGCTTCTTAAGTCCACTTATTATAATTTAATCCTTCCTAACAACTCAATAGATTCTCTCTTTTTTTTTTTTAAGGATTTTGGAGGGTGAGTTAGATTCACAGTTCCCCAATGGCTGAGAGAACTAGAACTGCTAGGAACACCAGCTCCTCAATTAATTTTCTACTTCTTCGTAAATTCTTTCTATGTGAAAGCAGAAACTCCTCTCTTTTTCTCTCTCTCAGTGGCATTTTTGTGCATTTAGCAAGTCAGCGCCTGTTGAATAACTTGCTCAGTAACAAGATATGCCTTACGTACGTACCTTCAGGCAATGTGTGGAAACAACAGGCATCACTGAAGTTAGTATTTCTTCTATTAGATCTCTATTCACAGACTACTTCTCTATAAACGTCTCTAAGATGTCTCTGACATCTTAGCCTGCACACACTCTTTCTCTAACTCCCTTGATACTCACCATTTGTATCTCTTATTATGGTGTACTACCTCCAAATGCTACTCAGCTGTTCTCATGCGTAAGTTTTGCCCAGAGAGCTGCACAATCATCCCTTCCCCCACCTATCTGACCTCACCTCTTACCCTATTCCTTTAGCTCACTCAGCTGGACTCCTGGCTCTTCCTTAAACACACTCTGACCTCAGGCTTTTTGTAAAAACAGTTATTTTTCCCACAGAGCGCCATGTTCATTCTCACTGCTCTCTTGATTCTGCATCAAAAAACATCAATCTATCAGAGCTAACTTTCCTCACTACCTGGGGTGACCTGGGGCTCCCACTGGTCCCCATCTCCTGTTATTCATGCCTTTGTGTGATCTTCTTTTCTTGAGAGCAGTACCTATGACTTTGAACCAACAGAATTGAAGATTCAAAACACAGACTCAAATGTCATAAGATGTCACCTCTGCAATTACATTACATAGTATTGTAACTTTCATCTTGCTAGCAGAGCTCTCTCTTGTCGGCTTTGATGAAGCAAAGAGGCCTACATGGCAAGAAACTGAGGGCAGCCTCCAGCCGAGAGCCAGCAAGGAACTGAGGCCCTCAGTCCAACAGCCTGGGAGAAGATTCTCTCAACAACAGAAATAAGCAGAAGTGGATTCTTCCTCAGTTAAGCATTTGTATGAGACCCCAGCCCCAAGACCTTGACTGCAGCTTTGTGAGAGACGCTAAAGCAGAGGTCTCCAGCAAGGCCATGTCCAAGTTCCTGACTCACAGAAATTGTGAGGTAATAAATGAACATTGTATTAAGTCACTATATGTGTGGTAATTTATTATTTAGAAATAGATAGTATATAACCCCCATGTAAAATAACACTTTCCCTTTCTCCACCCCTGCCCAGCATTCTCTGTCCCCCTAATTGACTACATTTTTCTTAACAGAATATCACTACCTCATATGTTTATATATACATATATATGCATGTATGTATATAAAATACATATATATATAAATTTGTCTGCCTCCTCCATTAGAATCTGTAGGTGGGGAGATCTAAATTTTGTAGGGATTAAAGCTTCTACAATTTGAGGGAGAGTGGCTCTTTAAGGAAAATACTACAAAATTATAAAGTAAATTTAGATATAAAATTAAATATTTATTTAGAACAAGAAAAGCAATCCTAGGAAGTTATATATTTTTAAAAGCTAAAAAACCTGTCCCCATCTTCCAAAATAAAATACATTTAACTGATTGCCTAACACACTTCTGTTACACCTTTTTTCTACAGATTTGTGGCTCTATATCTTCTGTTCATGTCTTCATTGAATAACTTTATAAAGTAATATTCTGTAAAAATATTCCATTTTTATTCTGGCATGGTAAACTAATTTTTAATTTTTTTTAAATTTTAATAGTTAAGTTCTTGTCTTTTTTCTTATTTGTAATGTCATATAAGTGTTTAGAATTCTTTGCTATTTAATAATAATAACCAATGGAATTAAACAGACTGAAGATTGTTTCACCTTTCCACCTAACAATAGGTTGTACATATAATGGGAAATTAATAAAGACAGTTTAATTAGTATATAAATTCTCAGAATTCTGGACTGGTTCAAAGGAAAATGCTTGAATGAAGACTACTGATAAGATATGTAGATAGATGGATTAAAAGATACATTAATAAATATGTATACATATATTACAAACAAATATACACACATTTTATTTCTATTTAGAATTTTACAGAACACTTAACTTTGCTTTTTACCTAGCTATAGGAGAACCTAAAAAAAAATTGGCTATATTTTGGGATGATGGAGTGGCAGAAGTATGCCAGTGCTAGAAGTATAAGCTTTTTTTTTTTTTTTTTTAACTGAAAAATCCACATACTGGGCAAGACCAATAGTATATTATAGTGCCTAAGAACAGGTCTGTGACCTTGAGCAAGTTCTTCATCCTATCATCTGTGAAATAAATACTAAATATGTGCCTTCTTCATTGTAATCAGACAATGCATATAAAACACTCAATCTAATGCCTAGCAATTGATGAGCACTTAATACTTTTTTTTTACTATTAATATCATCGTGTGTTACTGAAGACAGCATATTTTTTGAGAAATTTTAAAAGGCATGCCAACTTTACTTCTAACATAAAAAACATATCCTGAATAAATTTTCACTTAAGTTTTTGAGAACTGCTATATAATGGATGGAGGGTGACATATTGCTGCATTTTGCTGAGGCATACTCAAAACACACCACAAAAGCCAAGAAAACATTATCAGTCCTCGGACCCTCCAGGAAGCCACACAAGCAGGAAGTGGAGGTTACTCAGACCCTGACTTTGAAACTAAGAAAATAGACTTCAGACTCTAAAGTGTAGCTAATCATTACCCAGAATATGTATGACTATGGAAAAATAGTCATAGGTCACATTTGATCATTTGAACACATACATAGCCACAGGAAATCATTTTCAACAGCATTGTCTTCATGCTGAAAGTACAGTAATACAGAAATAATGTAGAAAGTCCTCCTCTCCTCAAAAAAAAAAAAAAAAGGCAGATAAACTTAGAAATTACAGGCCCTTGGGAAATGACCGCACATTGTGTACAGATTTAAGCTCTATAATATCTGGCTTATGGCTATAATGCTTAAAAAAAAAAGTGCAAAGACCGAAAATACAAAGTGATCCTCTGCTTTTGGGATATAGTGGTACAACATTCCCCTTGCATTCATTGAGAAAGAAGAATACAGTTTTTTTTAAAGTCTTTGTTTTGAGTGTCAAATTTTACATTCAATAAGGATCTAGGTGTTAAAATTCTCCTCCACAGGTGGTGTTAAAGTGGAAAGTAGAGTTCCTGGAGGGGCTGCCTTGAATCTTGCAACTCTCATAGTGTCTGACACTCTACTGCCATATGATAGGCATGCTGTAAAGGTCCCTTAAAAAATGAATGATGACAAGAATGGATGAATGTCAAGTTTATAGAGTTTTATAAAAAATAACCACATATGCTTTTAGTCTGTGCAAATTGCTTTTCCATTCATAATCCCATTTGATCTTCCCAATGTTCCAGTAAGGTAAGGAACAGTTTGCTTGTGACTTATCCAAAGTCACCCAGAAAAATGGCATTTAACTTATTCTTCAGAGCTGGAGTTCTTTCCATAATTCCATGAACATTAAATGTGCTTAATATATGTTTATTTAGTGTAGTGGTTCTCAAGGGGGGACAATTTTGTCCCTCAGGGGGCATTTGATAATGTCTGAACACAATTTTGTTTGTCACACTGTGTGTGTGTGTGGGGGGGTGGCTACTGGCATCTAGTGGGTGGAGGCCAATGATGCTTCTCAACATCCTACAATGCATAGGACAGCCCCTCCAGCCACCTCTCCACCCTCTGTCTCCAGAAATAATGATTTGGTCTCAAATATCAATAATGCCAATCTAGCAACACTGATCTAAGTAATGAATAGCCTTGTAAGCACCATCAAGTTGATCGAGCTACTGAGGTGGTTTTACTACATGTCTGGGAATTACTCGACCATCAGGAGGCAGAATATGTCTTCTCTCCCACAGAATCTAGGCAGACTTTGTAAGTGTTTTGATGGATAAATGCAGTTGCATGATTTCTGAGTCTAGGTTAGAAAAAGGCCATGGAGAAGAGACCACCTTAGAAACCACATGAAAAGAGAGAGGCCCTTACCCTGTGACAGTAAACAGAACTGCACAGCCAAGCTATTCTTAAAGTCTTACTTAGGAAACCATTGATAGATAACAAATAATAGTTTTCATTTTAAGTCAAGTTTTAGGGTGATTGGTTATATGGCAATAGCTAACCAGAACAATCTTCAAATTTAGTTACTAAAAGTCAAGTCCTCTGACAAACTGAATGTCTTCTCTCTCCCCCTAAAAGGTTCTAACCCATGGAAATATGAAAATTTTAACTAGAAAATTGCTTCTCTTCAAGTGAAAATGGACTATAATCAGCTTGAGGAAAAGAGGTGACAAAGGAAAGTTTGTCAACAAAATTTTTAGAAGAAATTTTGAAGGGCATCTTGCAATGATGAAAAGCACAGTGCGCGTTAGAGTCTGGACTTCTGTCGTCTTATAAAAGATGGTTATTATAAAAATGGGGTATTTACGAGATGGTCTTGAGGTTTTTTTCTAGGCCCAAATTTTAATACATCCTAATCTACACATTTTTAAAGATAGGTATTTAGAAATCGTAACATAAAAAATATACCCTGATGAATAGAAAGAATGAGAATTAAAAATATTAAGCACCACTTTATATTCATCAAACTATACAAAATTTAAAAAGCCACGAAAAGTAAACTAAAATCTAATGTTGGTAAAATTAGTAAATTCACACATTACTGATGACTATACTGTTGAATATACAACAAGAGCTAAAAAATACACATAATCTTTGACCAAATAATACCTCTTGTAGAAATTGTCCAAAAGGGAAAAAAAAGAAGAAAGAAAAAGCTTCTTGTACAATGATATTTTTAGCCAGCTTATTTACAGTAGAGAGAAAAAACACAGGAAACAACCTAAATACCCAACAATGGTATAATAGTTAACCATGACACGGCAGGATGCGTTAATGTAAAGTTATAAATATGAAGCCATATGGAAAAGTATATACAAAAGATATCAAGTGAAAACAAATAAACAACTTACTTTTATATAAATGGTGAGTATATTTATGAAAAATTACATTTACACTTATAAACATCAAAAGAAATATAAATATATTTTAAATGAATATTTAGTGTCATTTTTCTATTTGAATATTTAAATATTCTTTTTTATAAAGAATAACTTCTATAAACTGAAATTATTAATCAAGTTTAGTATTTAAATGAACATATTTATCTCAAAGTTACCAGCATTCTAGTTTTATTTTTATTTATTTATTTTTTAACCAATCATTTTCTGAGCACTTACTCTATACTAGGTCATGAGACTATAAAGATAATTAAAATGGAAGGTGATCTCAGAGAATTTAATCAGGAGAGTCAAGTTGATGATAAACTGTGAGAACAGAAAAAGATTCAGAATATGAAAAGGAGAAAAAAGATGTCTGCACTGTCCTAATACTTCTGTTTATCTTGTTACTTGTCACAACGGCTATCCTAGTTAGACATTTCAAGACAAAAGAGAAACATTTCAAAAGCAAACAAACGTTGTCAGAGAAGTGAAAAAATTATCAAGTAAAGGAATATTTTAGCAAATTCAGCTAAGCCTGCAAATATTGGTTTTTTTTTTTTTTTTTTTTGCAGATACTAATTGGAAAGAAGTAAGAAGTTCTCAGTTTGGCATTCATTCAGAAAATGTGACTTTAATCTGTTACAGTAGCTGTCATACATGTCTTATGCATTGATCATTCACTCAACAAAATTCAACTTGGCACACAGTTGAAGAAGACATGAGCACTGTCTTTTTAGAGTTTGCAATCTGTAAGAGTTACAGCCAAGTGAACAGATGGTTGAAATAGGTGACAACTGTTATGAAAGGGTCATATGAGGAGGACACCTAGACTGGATTAAGGTTTGGGAGGGCTTGAGCCTCAAAGAAATTGAGATCTAAATGATGTGCAGAATAGGGTTTGGGGACTAAATTACATTTCAGAAGGAGAGAACATGGACAAAGGTAAGATACCATGGGATTGTACTCTTAAAAAGTTCTAATCATATCTCACTTGAACCATAACAACAACAAAAAATTATAAAATGACTCTGATATATGAAGTCTGATTATATGGGGCAAAAAATTAAATATTGTAATAATAAAGGGATTTATTAATTACTGTGTGCTGTGGTCTGAATGTTTGTATCCCTGCCCACCCCCCACCAAACACAAATGTTGAGATCCTAACCCCCAAAAATGACGGTTTTAGGAGTGGGACCCTGGGAAGTGCTTATCCTTTGCACTCACAATGGGATTAGTATTTTATAAAAGAGGCTCCAGAGAGACCCCCTATCCCTTTTTTGCTATATGGGGACTTAGCAAAAAGATGCCACTGGCTATGCACCAGGAAGAGACCTCTCACCAGAAGCTCTGACCACACTGGTGCCTAGATCTCAAACTTCCCAGCCTCTAGAATTATGAGAGATAAATTTCAGTTGTCACCCAGTCTGTGGTAATTTGTTAGAGCAACTAGAACGAACTAAAACACTATGACATTTACATAAATTATTTAATCATCTTTCTATCTTGCGTTAAGACTTTTTAAATTATATTTATTACATGTTTACATCGAAAGAAAAATAAAAGTCTCATAAAAGTATTGCAATTTCCAAGGCTAAATTTTTCTTTTTTCTTTTTTTCCCTAGGGAACAAAGTTAATAAGTACACAGAAAACTAAGTCAATTACTCTGAAATATTTATTTTATGCACTAGCATTCAGAATATGGTTTTGAAAAGGTTATATAGTCCAGAAGGTTTAGTGTTCATACTCTTACAAGCATCCAAGTAGCTATTTGGTTAAAGGACCTGGGGTAACTGGTAAACAATTTGGAATAGAGTTATCTGACCGAATGGACCAGAAGCCAGCTTGTATTCAGTCTGCGTTTCTACATGGTATCCATGGAAATGAGATCAGGCCTGCATAAAGACAGACAAAGGCCACCTCCAAATGAATGACAACTGCCAATGTTCATGAAATCCACGGGCGCAATAGCTATGCTCGCGCTTTTCAAAAACACAATAAAATAATCTCTTCCACTGACAATACAGTGTCTATCACTCTTTTACTTCCACTGCTCTGTTTAAACATTAACCTCATTTTTATACAGATAGCCTTTCAGTGATCAGGAGTTGTGTACAGCTTCTGCAGTAAAAACTGTCTCTAGTCACTTTAAGAAAGAATTGACTAATAATGGAGGAATCTTCACTGACAAAACTGCACAGTTTCTATGAACAGTTTGGGCAATAGAACAGACAGCTCTCTCAAAAGAAGAAAAATATATTTAAAAATTATTAATGGTCCCAATATTGTATAGACCTGACAATATTAACAAAATATGCAGTTTATGTTTATATTGGATAGCATATGTAATTTATGAGTACACAAGTCAGCAGCCATAGACAGGATAAAACACAAATATAAGCACTTTCAAGCAATTATAACTTTAACAAAATTAAGAATAGACATTAATTTCTTTTATAATTTACATAACTAAATGAAAACGTTCTAAAATGCGTTGAAAACACCACTGAGTTACACAGAATAAAAGGCATTAATATTTACTAGCAGAGTCTTTCAAAACCAACACTAATTCTCTGTGCTGCATGGGACTATGATTTCTCAAAATATCATTTTGAGGATCTTTATTATACTGAATAGAAGTAAAGAGTTCAAAGCCGAAGAAACATAAATAGCTCTAGAACTTCGTTTTTTAGAAAATCTAACTAAAGCCCTGATATTAACTCTACTACCAGAATTGGAATATTTTCATATATTACACACCCTAAAAACAGCCCAAGCTTATTAACAACAACTGCTTTAGAGTGGTAGGTATGTTCTGAAGCAAACCTGTGTACCACTGCCCCCTCCTTAATCAAGCAAGTGGTATACAGCCCTTGATTGGAGGGTGGGAGGTACCCGTTTCCACAGGCCCACCAACTTTCCCTCCTTGCATGCCGTGATCAGCTTCACCCCTCTCTCCTCAGTGAATATCCTCTCCACCTCATACCCCAGAGCCTACGCCGCCTTCCTTCATGTGATCACCTGTGCCTTCTCCTCTGTGGGCAGAGCTGCTGCTGTTGAGGCCGTCCACGTTTCCTCCTGCCCTTTATCTGTGATAGCGCCCTTTCCACCGACACCAGCGCTTCTCTTCTCACCTCGGTTAGTTTCTCTTGTGTTATGGACCCTGCCACATACAGATGCCTCGATGGAATTTTTCAAAAATTATAAGTGTATCATGCAGTACCATAAGCAATAGAAGTGAAAAAAAAAACACCCTCATTATAATAATCTTTATGCAAGTCTTTCCCATGTTTGTTTAAGGCAGTTGCTCCCATATTGTTCCTCTGGCCCCTCCTCTTTTTTACTGCCAAACTTGCTGACACCACGTCCATTTCCTGACCTGACATTTACTCCTCAGCCCACTTCGTTCTGGTTCCTACGTTTTTCACTCCATGGACACTGCCCTTCACAAGGCTGTCAGACTTGCTTAACTTTTGTGAAGAAGTTGGACCACGTGACCAACTCCTCCTTCTCAAAATATTCCTGTGGTGCCCACTTCCCTCTTCCTTCTACTTCTCTAGATGCTCCTTCTCTCTCCCTTGGCAGCTTCTCTTTCTCACCCAACCCTTCAAGGTATTTGAGTACTGGCCAAAGGCATCTTCTAATCTCTCTCTTCCTGACTCATTAATACCATGTCTTCAGGTATTCCCTAGATGCTCCTAAATTTCTATCCCCATCTTGCTTTCTCTCCTGTTGCTGACACCACTATATATAACTATCTGCTAACTAAATCTATACACCTGAATGTCTCAAATTCAATCTGTCATGCTGAACCAATCATCTTTTGCATTTAACTTGCCTTCCTTCAACATTCCCTGTCTCAGTGAATGGCATCCCATTGGGTTGTCTGCATCAGAAAACTAGGCTTTAGTCATATCTTCTTTCTCTCTCGTTGCCACCATAATAAATCAATCACCAAATCTTGTCCATTCTTCCTTAATATCTTTCAATTCTGTTCCTTGCTATCTTTCCTTACTGCCACTATGTGAGTGTTTACTACCATCATCTCTCAATTGTCACATTAAACTAAAACTAAAACTAGAGCCAATCTGACCTTGTCACTTGTCTGCTTAATACCCTTCCAAACCTTCCTATTGTCTTCGAGATGGAATCCAGGCTCCTTACCATGGTTTAAAAGGCCCTTCGTCATGGGGTGTCTGCTAACCTCTCAGCCTTCTCTCTCTGAGAATACCCTGAAAAATGTTTTCTGGACATAATGACCTTCTCCTTTTCTCTTCAAGCATTTAAAATATCTGACCCAGAAACTAGGAGGCTTGGGTCCTATTCCCGGTTGTGTTACTCTATATCTTATGCCAGCATATTATCATGTTATCACCCACAGCTATTTAAAAGGAAGAGAACTGAAGTCTGTGATCTCCATTTCTACAATTCATTAGATATGAATTGTAATGATTCTTTCCTGCCCCCTGAAGACTTCTCTGGAGGCCTGATAATTAAGTGTGTTACTGTGACTTTTCTCTATCCTCTGAACTCAACATTTAATTCTGTGTCATTCGTTTAGCAATTGCTTATATGAGATCATATGACAACTATTATGTTATAGGAACTTATTTACATTTCTATGATATAAACATAACCAATACAACAACAAAACAAAAACAACATAATTAAAATTTAAATTATATGGAAGTTTTTATGACATTTAAGAGGTACGATGGCTCTAAATTTCAATAATTCAGAAACTCAGAGACAATATGAAGGTCCATCTTTCCAATAGGCCAGTGTGTTGGCTTTATTCTCAAGCTAGTTAACATCATGGTTGCAAGATGATTACAGCTGTTCCAAGCTTCACATGTAGATCTGACAATATGTTTCTTAACCAGTGTCTCTCTTAGGGGTGAACAGTTCTTTCCCCAAAATCCCTGAGCCGATCTCCTCCCACATCTCATTGGCTAAAATTGCATTACATGCCCCTATCTACATGGGACACTGGCAAGAGGTATGGGACCAAGAAGACTAGCTCAGTCCTATCACTCCTCAAAGTCCCCTGGATCTCCAAGTAGTACAGAGGATGGGGGTAACCTGCTAAGTAGATTTCTGTCAGAAAAGAGGATGAAAGGGTCTAAATCTGGTTAGACAGCCTCCAAGGGCTGAGCCATGGCCATCCTTCATGTTTGGACACGATTTTCAAATAAGACTGCAACCTCTGTGGACCATGTTTCAAGTTTTCTGTGGTTCCACATTGGGCCTACCACTTGCCTCGCTGCAGCCATATCAACAAAGCACCTGTGGATCATTTGAAGGGGCATCATAGGACTCACTTTCATACAGAGCATCTATGTGTCTCAGGATGTGTGTTATAAAGATTATTCTCTTTAGAGAGCCATAGTTTTATGTGTTCACTTCCATGTAAATCATTAGTCACCATAACAACTGAAAGGAAAAACAAACCAACCATCCATAAAACCCTACATCTTTGACTTAATGATCAGAGTGACAGCCATTCACAGTTCTTTCTCTCTTATGCAGTGCTGACTCTTTCAGTTATATCTCAAGGTATGCAGGGTGGATAGTCCAGACTAAAGCTGTGACTTCAGTGGTAACATTTACATGATGTCAGGATGATACTTTTGGTCTCAAATATTTTCCCCATTCTTGAAATTTTGTATCTTTTGATACACTGACTGAATGTGTGTCTTTTGCTGAATGTCTAAAATTCCATCATTAGAAACTCATCTCTTCACATTAAGAGACTTCTCCCTTTTAATATGCCCAAGGCTATTTGCACAGTAAGACAGGAGCAGTCATCACCCACGTTAGAGGGAATTCATTCAAACTGACGCATTCACTGACTCTTGATGTTGAAATCTACCTGTCTTGGTGGTCATCTCACAACAAGGTGGTACAGGCAACACCAGAATTTTAATTTGTTAGAAAAAAGGAGGTGCAGTGCTAATATTTAAGTGGTTACTTCCAAACCTGGCTGTACATCAGAAACATATGAGTAACTGTTTTTAAATACTAAATCCTGAGCTCCAATCTGTAAATTTAAATCAAACAGTGACTGGAGAACCCGTTATTTAAAAGATCAAAGCTTAGTTAAGGTTGGGCACTGGTAGCTGAAGAGCCATGGGGGGATGGGAGTTACTTTATCAGAGGGTGGTCAAAGGCTGTTGAAGAGCTGAAGATAAGGAGAGAGAGGGGAAATGAGAGATTCCCTCCTTTAAAATTGTACATGAGGTTGTCTCTTGTAACACGGGATAATGATGAGTTGCAAAGAGATGAGAGAAAAACTATCAAGGAGGTGAAGGCTAAGAGAATAGTTTAGAAAATATCCTAACACTAAATGTAGTATGATCAGGTGCAGTCAGAACACAGAAAGGTATATATAGGTGTATATATATGGCTTTGGAGGGGGGAGGTGTATTATGTGTGCATAATGTAGTGTGAGTACCATGTGTAAGAGTACAGGAGGGGTGTGGTAGAGAAAGGGCTGTACATTTAGGCTGCAGCCAGATGGCAAGGGACTTTTTCTGACATGCCAAGAAATTTGGACTTTACCCTATGTGAGATAGGGAGCCACCAAACATTTGAAGCAAGGAGTGACTAGATACAGATAAGTATTTAGAAATATAATATTTGTGACAATGAGGAAAGCGGACTGGAAGGATAGACAAAGAAAAAGGAAAACCAGTTTAAAAACTATAGTTGTCCAGACACAAAAAAACAAGGGTCCAAACTGGGTGGTAGCACAGGTTGCATGAGTTGGGGAGAATGGACAGAACTTGGAGACTGGCTGTGAGGTTGAAAACAAGAAAGATTCCTTCCTGGTTTAGTGTTTGCATGAGAATGTTGCCATTAAACAACAGAAAACAATTTAAGAGAAACTTTTGGAGGACAGTGTTGACGTAAGTTGAGGACATGCTGAGTTCGATGTGCTTGTACAACACCTAAGTGGAAATATTGGTAGCGGATGAAAATAGGGATCTGGAAGTCAGTGGATAAGTCCGGTTGGAGATGCTGACTCAAAAACTGAAACTAGCAGAGTGAGGACTGGTGGGATGAAAAGGAGGCTCCAGGATGGAACTCTGCAAACACCAACAAGGACTGGGACAAACACATGGACCGCGAAGGAGACTAAGAAAGAACAGCTGGAAAGATAAGAGAAAAACAGAGAACAGAAGCCAGAGTTGGAGGGTGTTTCAGGAGGAAAGAGCTGCCAAATTACATATTACGAGAGAAATTAGAATAGTCACAGCCTGAGGGGAAGTGAGGGAGAGGATCTGAAAATATTCATTAAAGAGGGTGTGACTCTTGGGCAGGATACCAGAGATAGAGAAAGAAGAAACCTAGAACTACCCTTGGCCAGACAACATACTAGAGAATGTAAGTGATGGCAGGCATTTAAAAATTACGTTTCTCTTGCCTCTGCAGACCTATTATTTTGTTTATGGATCATCTAGGCCTGTTACGGTCTTTCTTTTCCATCCTCAACCTGCGTATTACCATTTCAGTCATTGTAGGCATTTACACAAAAGAACAATCAATGAAAGGTGATAAATATGGAACTAAACTATGAGAATGCTCCTTCTTAAACACTATGAGGAGGTTTATGGAAAGTAAATTTAAATCTAACTGTTAAAACAAGATTTGAAGATTTTAAGTTTCTTTAGCAGTTGGCATGTATGCTGGAGAAGATGCCAGATGTGTAAACACACACACACATATATATATTTAACATTTTAATTTTTGGTATGTATTTATATTATACAATTGTATGTGCATACAATTTGTAAACAACTATATATGTGTATATAGTAATATAAATCCTCAAAAATCCTATACATGTAGGGTAATGCCATACAAAATTTCAGCTCTCATTGACCTAGAAATTTCCATTATTTATGGTAATCTTGGATATTCATGGTACCAAAGAAAGATGTTGCTTCCCTAGGAACCTCGATTGATATCTCAAATGGCAAAACTTTATTATGATCATCCTGAATTAAGAGGAAATCTGTTCTTTGAGTATGCCAATAACTGGAGCAGGAAGAAGAAATAAATATACAAAATATTTTTACATGTGTCATTTTAGATCACTTCTGCTTGCTCACACTGAGTCGTCCCAATGTACTAATGCCAGGTTAAATCTTCGTAACTGACTTCATGCCTTAAAGCAACACGTTCCACTGAAGTATTTCTCATTACTGTTTAAAGAACAAGCCTCAACACTTCCAAGATAAGAAAAATGATGTTATGTTTCCATAGCTCCTGTTAATAATGGGCAATTAAGGAGATGAAAAGCTTGGAATTAAATGTCTATTAGCACTTGGGAAGGTTGTGGTATTCCAGGGCCTAGTTTCCAATATGAATCCAACTTTGCCTGAAAGCCCTAGGTTAGGGTTTATGGCCCCTCAAAACACTTTTGGGGGGCCTAAGAGAAAAGCACAAGACACAAGGTTAGACAGAAAATCCAGGGAAGCCTACAATTGATGGCGGCCAAATGGTGGGGCTATTTCTCTGTTCTCTCTGACCTGAAAAATATGCTACAGGGTCATCTGGACTAGGTTTCTTCCACTATAAAGAATGGTGACTGGTCTTAAGTGCCTCAGAAAAGAGTTTCGGAAATATTTATCTTCTTTGTAAAAACATTTTGAAAATCAGAGACCATGTTTTTGTTTTGATGGCTGTGCAAACCACAAAATACAAATGTGACCCCCGCCCCCTTCCCTGCAAGTAAAGTATAATTCTTAAAGTTAGGACACACTAGGCTCTGGAGAACGTCTGGAGAAGGTCCTCCAGACGCATAACGGTCGCACAGCAGCCCTGCATCCCCAGCCTCACTTCCCCACTTGGTGCGACAGAAGTCAGGCAATCCGTGGGCCGCACGCTCACCGTACTGCAGCTGGTGATGCAGCTCGGTTACTTCTCTTGCTTTGGCTGCCAAGATCCAGAAAGTGGAAAGAACTTTTCCTGGCCAGAGTTTACATTCGTTGAACAGACGACGTTACAATAAGAGGAAGGCATAAGGGAAGGAAGAATTCCCCCCTCTGCCAAGTATTTAAGAGGCGCTTGGTTTTTCTACACACCCTATGGCAAGAAACATCAGTGCTGCATCCTGAAGAAATGGGAACATTACTCACATGTGTGAGTTGAAAAATCAGCATCTGGGGCCACCAGGCAACACGCTGAGAAGGTGCAGGCTGTCGCCCAGAATTGGATTCCCAGGACCCATAGAACCCCTTGGCTCGGGTCTAGCACGGCACCTGTCCAAGCCAGGCTGCAGAACTCTCGACCTCCGAGAGTCCTAATCTCCACTCTCTATACATGCGTGTGCGTGCGTGTGTATATAAAATCAAAGCTCGCATTAAGTTGACTTTGAAGGGTGCTTAACAGAGTGAGACATGCCTTAATGGGGACACCAGGCGGGGGAGAGCGAGGATGGAGAGTCTCTTTGCATCCATCTCGGGGTAGCTGAGAGCCTGGGTCCACGTGGAATCAGAGCGGAGACGCGCGCTACCTGCACCCAGGTCCGGCATAACCCCTCCCCCCTGCCCTCGGAACCCGCGCAGGTCCCTCTAGGAGCCCATGCGGAGTCAGCTCCTCTCTTACCTTGACTGAGCACTAACACCAGCCGCAGCGGCGCGCCCCCTCTCTGTCCTGGCCACATCCTGAGCCTGCCCCGAGGACTGTGGCTGCTCTGGGATTGCACAGGGACCCTAGCACCAGGAGACTCTCCGGAAACCGTCTTGAAGGCTTCTCTCCCTGGCCGGGGTGAGATCCAGGAAAAGTTGCTGGGCAGCTCCTGGTGTGCCTAGGCCCGCCCCGGCCCGCCCCTCCGCCTTAGCAAACCCCATATCTGCTCCGCCCCTGCACCGAACCCGGCCCTGCAGCCCGCGGGCTGCACCTGGGCTCCTCCACACCCCCGGAAACCGCACCCTAACTCCCCTACACGGTCCCAGCCCGGGGATCCCGGAAGCTGCGGGGATGGGGACCGCGCGCCTGGCAGACTTCCTGCCCTGGACGGCACGGGCTGGGCACACCCCACCGGCGAGAGCCGGCCTGTCGCCACCCCGCCCTTTGACAACCTGGCGCCAGCCCCCTGGAGACCCCCTGGGTCGCGTTAGCACCCTGGCCCTTCTGCAGCCCTTTGCGGCTCCCGGCTCTCGGCATGGGTGAAAGGGCAGGGGGACCCATGAGCCCTAAGCCACAGCTCTTTGAGGCTGCGTGGTGCGTGCCTTTCTCTGCCTTTTCCAAGTGGGCGGAGAAAAGGACAAAAATAAGCGCAGAATGACCAGGTTAGAAACTAACTCATCAGGAAAGATCTGCTCACAAGTTATGATTATCTGAGGTGATATTTAAGCCAGGCCTTCAAGAGCGCCGTGTGTGTGTGTGTGTGTGTGTGTGTGTGTGTGTGTGTGTGTGTGTGTGTGTGTGTGTTATAAATCCTCATTTATGCCTCTCCAAGATTATAAGGAGCTTATTTGTTTACTGAGTTTAAGCGATTTACTTCAAGATGCCAGGACAGAGCCCATATGTGAACTGGTGACTCTTTGTATTACACCTTGACCATTTTTCTCCCATCATTTCAGTCTCATATCTGGAAAGAGAATATTCTATAACCATAACTGAGCTTTTAACCCACCGACCTGAGCTTTTTATTCACCCACCTGAGAAGAAGATATTCACTTTTATTTAAATCTGATTTTTCCACCCACAAATTCCCAGTACATTGCTGAATTCTTCCAGTGATTGCTTTTGTGAAGTAACCACACGTTTTAATAAGTTAAGAGTTATTAGTCTAATCATTATTATTAATAAAATTCCTGATCTTTGTGGAACTGGTACTGTGAGCAGGATGAGATATTTAGGATAATGTCTCTTGAAAGCAAAGTGCTTCAAGGTGGAAAGGACTTAACTGGTAAAAATCAAATGCTCCCTTTACCACAGTTAGGGCTAGAGTCTTGAATTTTTAAAGTATTAAATTGGTTTTTATCATATGCTACTGCTTATAGTCATGATTATAAACGTATTACCTTTGAACCCAAAATGTATAGCCTGCAGTTCTTAGCTGTTTTCTTATGTGTCACTGACTAACTCTACTTACTAATCTTGACAAACACTTGAGGGCCTTTTTTTTCTGACCTGTCTATGATACTCACCTGCTTACTAAGATTCCAGATAACACCTGTGAGCTCTTAGGTGGCCGCTTGCTAACCCTGATACCCAACCTAGGCTCTCCTCACAGACTTCTTATGGGAAGTCAGCCAGATTTCAGGGAGATGAATATCTGTCTGTTTCCTTTTGACTCACAGAAATGTGAGTAAGTGTTTGGAACAAACCTTATTTGGGAGGCAGGGTAGTTCTCTTTATGAGAGACAGGAATTTGTGCTTTGTCTTTGAGTGCTAGAGAGGAAAATGCACCCTTTGCTTTCGTGCTCAAAACTGGACAAATTAACATTATACTGTCATGAGGTACAGAATAAATCAGGAATTACATTTTTCCAGAGCAGGCAAAAATTTCAAATATCAAGAAACGAAGAGCCAACTCTTGCTTCATTTTAATTTTAAGAGTGTAAAAGCAGTTTTGAGATAAAACAGTGAGAACTCTTGCCTTAAAATTCCTAGGAACTGTCCTGTCTTGGTGTACTTGTGCTGGACCCCATATTCTGAGCAGGAAATAAGAATTAAGGGAGGGCTTCTTAAAGTTTTTGGTCTCAGGAGCCCTTTGCACTTTTAAAATTATTGAAGATCCCATGAATGAATGTATTAAAAAGTGTGATATATATAATATATAATATTATTCAGCCATAAAAAAAGAAGGAAAATCCTGTCATTTGTAATGACATAAATGAATCTGGAGGACATTATGCTAAGTGAAATAATCCAGATAAAGAAAGACAAATATTGTATAATCAATCTTGCATGTGGTATCTAAAAAAGTCAAGCCACAGTAAAGAAAATAGCTGGGGGTGGGGAAAATGAGGAGATGTTGGTCTTAGGGTACAAACTGAATTATAAGACGAATAGGTTCTGGGGATCTAATGTACAGCATGGTGACTATAGTTAATAATACTTTATGGTCTATTTAAAATTTCTTAAGTGTTCTCACCATACACACACAGTAACTATGTTAGATAGCTTGATTCTGGTAATCATTTCACATTGGATGCATATATCAAGACATAACTTTGTATACTTTAAATATATATACTTTTAAATTATCAATTATCTCTCAATAAAGCTGGAAAAAATATTGAGAATCTTGAAGAACTTTTGTTTATGTGGGTTATTTCTACTAATATTTTTCATATAAAAATTTGAAACAGATAAATTTTCCAATATTTATGTGTTAATTTATTTTAAAATAAAAAAAGACTATTGAATTTTAACATGAATCACATTTTATGAAGAATAACTATATTTTCCAAAGTAAAAAAGTTCATGAGAAGAATTGCATTATTTTACATTTTTGCCAATCTTTTTAATGTCTGGCTTAAAAAATAACCACTTGGATTCTCATATATGCTTCTGCTTTCAATTTGTTGTAATATGTAGTTTAGATGTAATTATCTGAATTAATCTGGCATCATACACATATGTAGCTGGAAAAACAGGACATAGTGTGGATCTCTACACTTTCTTGCTGGAATCTTAAGTGTCTGTATAAAGATCTTAATGGGGTTTAGTCACATATACTGTCCAGATGGTCTCAATAACACATTACTCTCTCAAGGCTGACTCCTTGAAGTAGCTCCTAGTGTGGGAATAGTGGGCAGAAGTTACATTCCAGAGACAGGAGGGAGGGAGAAGCCTCTGACTGCCTGGGTCCAACTTGCCAGTCAACCAGTAGTATGTACTCTCCATGACCACCTCCAGCATCTAATGCATTAAAATTCATTAGCTTATTGAGCATTTTGAATAGGTCTTTTACCTATGAAAGATTTCATCCCATTGGGCATTGGTTATTAAAATAATGGTTCATGACTTATGCAGCTCTTCCAACTGTTGACACATTTCATGACTTACAACCACAAAGATCATATCATTACCTATCTCATCAGAAAAGTCTTTATATATTGGGAAACTGTCAAGCTCATGCTGGTGGATACACATTTTTCAAAATTCTGATTTTTATTAGAAAGCTTGAATTTTATCACTGGCAACACATATTATCAGTTGTTTCGCTTGAAATGAAAAGCTTACTTTGTTCATTTTTGAGAAATGTCTGTCAAATACAATCACAGTTCTCTGTCTGAAACACAGAAATGATCTGCTGAAAGTCTTTCCAAATCTACAGAATACAACCTAAGTACCTTAATATTTAAACTCCCAACTGAACCCCAACCTGACTCTGCAGTCTCTCTCACCATTCTTCCCTTTTGTATCCTACACTTAGGCCCAATTCACCTATTTACTGGCATGCTCTCCCATACTTCTTTGCTAGTTTATTACCTATCTTTTCTCCCAGGAATGGCTTTCTCCCTTTTCTCGATTTCTTAAAATTCTAGTTTAAGGTTCCAGTCGGATTTTATATTACATGCCAGCCTTTTCTATTCCATTTATTCAAAACCAAGTTTTCTTCTTTCTTGGCTCCTGACTCCCCTAGTTAAAAAAAAAAAAAATCTTTTGTATTTATTATGATATGACTTGAATTTAATTAAATACATATAATTATATACATATACTCCACCTTCTCACTTAAATGCTGGATCTCTGAAATTTTCTGTGTTTATATCATGAGTTTAGTCCTGTACCTGGCAAATAAGTTCTTTAAAAGAGTTACTAAATTGAAATAAATTTCCTATCAATTTTATATTCTTCTCCCTAGACCTAAAAAATGTAGTGAATGTGAAATTCCATATAAGTCCTGGAAAATTTGAAATGAAGTAACCAGTGACTCCTCAAATGTTACCCAGTAAATTCATGACATGACTGATGCTCAGAAGCCATTGAGCTTGACTCACCTGCAGGTCTCCAGGCACTGGCTGAGTTGCATAATGTCCAAAATAAAAGGAAAATGTTCAACTTAAAAACAAAGAAAACAAATAAACAGAAGTAGAATAATTCTATGCCGCCGCCCCCCTCCCCCACTCCCGGCCCAGCTCCCTGGACTCTTTAATACACCTATGTATTTTATTCATACTTCTTTTACTCACAGTACCTAGGACAAGACTTGACACAGAGTTGATGCTTGATAAATGTTTGTTGCTCTAATGAATAAATACACTTGTTCAACTAATGACTAACATCTTAATTTAGTAAAATGAACCAGAGAAGAAGTTAAGAAATTTATTTCTCAGAACCTGGAAAAACTTAATGTAGGGGAAACTTTATTCACATGTACTTTAGTTTTCTTTAAGAAATGTGTCATATGATGGATCAAGTTAGCCATATGGCTCTTAGCTACTATCCTTCTCTGGAAAACTTAGATGTTTCAGCTAGAGACAGGTTATTTTTCAAAGGGGAAAATCAGTCTTACTTAAATTAGCCAAAGTCAAAGAAGAGTTAATTGAAAGGAAATGAGGAAACTTTAGAGAACGTAAAAATGTGAATTACAGCCTTATCTCAGTGACTGGGAATGGAC
Organism: Macroglossus sobrinus; assembly: GCA_004027375.1. Classification (NCBI taxonomy): domain Eukaryota; kingdom Metazoa; phylum Chordata; class Mammalia; order Chiroptera; family Pteropodidae; genus Macroglossus; species Macroglossus sobrinus. The sequence goes on along the minus strand of PVKZ01001290.1, from coordinate 195,601 downwards.
ACTGGAAAGACAAGAACACGGTTCACTCTGAACAACTTGTAGAAATGGCTTGAGCTCTTGTCTTTGCCTTCGTGTGTGTGCCTGCTCCATTCTCCTCTCTGTAGACTGACTTTCTCTTTAATTACTCACCATCTTCATTGCCCTATAACTTCAACTTGCATTGCCTGTGTGTTGTCCTGATTTTATGAGACCTAATTTTAACTCAGTACAACAGCATCTTCTTCAGTTTGACACACTCACAAGACCATTCATGATTAAATATTTTTTCTTAAAGTTCTCTGCCATGAATATACAATCTTTGATTCTTTAAGAAGCTTATTTCTTTTTTGTTCTTTTCCGACGTCTTCCTCTCCTTTCTCGACCATTTTGCAATTTAACTTTTAGTGCTTCCTGTGAGTGAGGCTAACTCCTATTTTATTTGAAGTAATTTTCATTGCACCATTCACATTGGAGTCTGTCCTTTTAGATGAAAATGCATTTCAAATGTTTAACATCAAAAAGTCAAACAGAGCCAATTTTGCCATTAGGATTTATTTGACTGGCAGGCTAGTGAGTTTTGTTTACACATCAAAAGAATGAAATCCGTGAAAAGATTTGGAATTTAAGTTTTGCCAGGAATCTCAAGTTTAATCATGATCTAAGTATTTTCTGCTTCTACATGTCCTATTATACTACCTGAGAAAATAAAGCTTCTATTCTTGGCTCACAAATGTTGGTCTCTTTCATGATCTTCTAGTATTTGTCTCTAAATTTCCTGCATAATTCTCTTGTAGACTTCCTACCTTTCTTTCTCACAAATTTTTATAATTTTTAACATGATACTTCAGTTGGATTAAGTTAAGAATCTTGCAACAACTTCACTTTTGTCATTTACTCATTTGCTTAACACCTACGTATTTAGCACCTACCATGTGCAAAGTAATATGTTAAGCACTGTGTGAGAACCAATATGTTAACTGGCTGTCTTCAATGAGTTTGAAATCTCATTACCAAATATTGTCTTAGCCTTGTTAAAACTAAAAGTATATGAGACATAAGAGCAGAGAATATGTAAGTTCAGTGTGGTTTATTGCCATTCAGTGGAATGAGACATATTTTCTTTAGATTCATTATGAACCTTTATAAAAATACAGTTCTATAAAAGGTGGTTTATATCATCAAAAACCTCTAGATCTAAAGGTAAATGAAGATGTTTCAAGGTGACCATTTTTACAGCCCTTATAACCACATACTTTTTCATGGTAGGCTGTGGTCATGCAGTTTATTTCCTTCTTAGAGTTGTGACCATGACACATACATAGAGGTCTTGACTTTCACACATTTGTAAATTGAAACTTGCCAGTCTCTGACTGTAGATGAGATCCAATGCGTGCGAATGCCCAAATGTCCTCCTCTCATTGTTTCCATTTGTATATGTACACGCTGCAATTTACATACGTGTGTGTTCAGAGACCAGTCCTGGCTGCTGTTGGTCTCTGCTCTCCTTTACCATGAATGGAGCATAGATCCTTCCATGTCCACAACTGATGATGACTTTCAGACCTCCTGCTGCCAGGTTGCCTTGTAAGCCTGCCTTAAAATGAGGAGACTGTACTTCCTCTTTGACTGACACTCTCTTAGAGGGATTCTCAGGAAGGCTTGCTTTTGCCCTAGTGCGTTCCATGATCCAGTGAGATCTACCTGCAGCTGTTCCTCCCACCCCGCCCCCCAGGGTGCACACTTGTGTCCAAAGTAGCCGGATCACAAGTGTTCAAATAAATTACCATGTTATATCCAGAAATACTATTTCCTCCAGACCCTTGGCTCTGTTTCTGAGTCTGGCTCAGAATATTTTCCACCATATTTCCTTGTACTTTGGCTTCTGTTCTTTTCCATTTTCTGCTTTCTCCTTTCCCAACTACCTAACTCCACATGACATATGTGACTAAATCTCAGATCCAGCCCTAGCACAAGCCCCTGCCAAAACCCTTTACACACACACACACACACACACGTGTGTGTGTATATATGTATGTATATATATATGTATATATATATGTATGTATATACACACGTATATATATATATATATATATAAGTATAATATTTTAATAGTGATTATATGTTTTTTAACAGCTGCATTGAGGTATAATTGACACATAATAAACCACATATATTTAAGGTGTACAATTTGATGTCTTGCCATTTTATATTTATACTTAACTTTTAAATAATATTTTTTAATGTTCACACACAGTGGTGTAGGACTGTGCACATGTATATGCTAGCATATGCATGCATATTTGTGTGTGAGGTTGTAGGTCAAGGAGGAGGCTCTCTCAGGAGGCAGGCTAATATGAGGATGCAGACAGAGTCTACAGGGTTCGTCTGACACACCCTCACATCTATTTGAGCTATGAAACATCCAGGAAGGGAATTATTTCTAGAAGATAGTCAAGATCTGAAATATTAATCCAAGGGACAAGAATTTTCAAGAGGCAAGATAAATTTGAATAAAGCAAGGTGTCATCTCTAAATCCCAGAAGAGAAAACATACTAAAATGACTACAGAATAAAACAGTAAAATGGTAGTGTCACCCCCGGGATGGAGCAAAAAATAGTGCTATATTTTGAATAAATTATAACGCAAATGAAGTGGTAGATGTTTCCTCATCTCAGCAGACATATCACTGGAGCATGAACTGGTGCAGGGACTGACTGCAAGTTAGAGGCCCCCAAAAGAGTTCAGGGTATGCCACTCCAGATTATAACACTTTGACATTAGGATTACCTTGAACTAAAGGTAATTGAGAATAAGCAGACATAAGAAAAACTTTCTGCCCCTCCCTTCTCTACAAGAAAAGGCAGAGCAATTTCTAGTCACAAGAGACAGCTCTAGACTCTTATCAGCCTAGACTGAGTACCTAAGAAACTTATATAACAACCTTATTAACTAGCCCCTATCTTTAATTAATTTCCCTATATATTTACCTTTCCACATGTTTTTTTTTTTTTTTTTTTTTTTGCCACTAAAAGCCTAAACTACTTTTCCTGTCTTGTCATTTCTCTACAAAATTGTTAAGATGCTCTATGAGCCCCAAGTTCTAACCATCTTTCTGTTGGAGGAGGTCATCAAGAGGACATGACCACTGGTTGACCCACTAGTTGAACTTGAGCATCTGGAGTCTCCTCAGTCCTCCCCTGATCTTGGAATGTATGCTTTGCTCACCATTCTCATAGCCCAAGTCATTTGCAAGGACACAGCCTTGAGAGAGAAATATTTTGTAGAGACAGTCTGGACACTATACATGACTAAGCCCTATTAAGCTGCTGTATAAACTTTTAAGATTCTGGTAGGTGGTAAGAAGATGTACTTGTCTTGTGGTCACTCAAGACAGGTCTCGTATGAAAGTTCCCTTGCTTATTAAACTTGCCATTGACGAATCTGGAGTGACCCGTCTCTTTGATTTCTCCCTGCCCTTCGTGTATGGGGGCTATCTCGTGAACCAACACTTCAGAGTTATTCATCAATGAGTTTTCCATGTATGCTTGATGCACATGTTAATAAACTTTTGTTGTTTTTTTTTCTTTTTATTCTATCTCTTGACAGACTAATTCATAGAGCCCCAACTGAAAACTAGGACAACAGAGGGAAAATTTCTTTCCCTTCTTTACACTACCAAGAATGTTCAAGTGATCAATACCGAAGGCAGAAGACAGCAGTGGCCTGGGCACCACACCATACAGTCTGAGCTGAAAGATGTGACCATCATGGGAGTAAGAGGAGCAGATGAAAAGGATGACAGGAGGACAATATGACTGCTAATTAATATCTGTGAGATAGATATACACTCTAGTAACCTGAAGAAGAGTTAGGCCTGGCTTTCTAACCCATCTCTAAGTAGGACTTGAGCCAGAACAATCTTATTGTAATATTACAGTGTAACTACTACATGCCTGGATATAACTACTTCCATGCCTGTGGATCCAAGGGTTATACACATCTGCTTGGTATAGTATATGTTATTGCATGTAAGTTGCCATTTATTTTTATTTATAGTCTATTTCTATCCCCACACCACACCCCCAAATTAGGGTTTCCTTATATGCCTTTCTTATTGGCTCTCAATATTTGTAGCAAGGCAGAAGAACTTTCTATGTTATCTTTGGATGGTAGGATGCAGAGTTGAACATATGGATGGAGAGAAAGATAGGTGACAAGCGTCAGTGCTGATGAGAAAAGATTTGATCAAACAGTTCTTTTCTATATGAGTTACTTTCTATATGTTGATATTCAGTTTAATTTGAACCCAAACCCAAACAATCTGTTGCTATTTCTATGTAGTTAAAAATGTTGATGCCTGTTATAATGGGAATTACATTTAAAACGGTTTAAATAAATTATTTGGAATCTGAAGGGAAAACAACTTTCTCCTTACCATAAATTATTATAGAAATTAAAAATCTGTATATACCAAAGAGACTAATCAGCATAGAGAGCTGAGAAGGGGGCAGTGACAGAACTATTTGACCATCACATGGACCCAAGTTTCCCAAACTTCAAAATCCTTTTTCTCTCCACTATATTATGGGGCCAAATTATAGTCTGAGATACAAAATCCCAGATCACACTTTTCAAAACTATTTTAAAGAAAAAAGAATCACATAAATTTATTAAGTGGTTTATGCAACACATAGGATATGAGTACATTCAGCCTGGTCAATATAAAGCATATGTAAATATGTTCAATACTTGGCATGATTCTCTCTCATATTGTATTATAAATACAATTTCTTCCAGCCCACGACAAACATAAGTTTCAAAGACAGGAAAAACAAATTAAGTACATTGTGATCACAAAATACATCCATGCAATGGAATACTGTTCAGCAATAAGAGTGAATGAGCAACATATAAGCAGCAGTATGGATGAATTGCAAACACACTATATTGCAAAAGAAAAAGCAGAAGACTAAAGACTGCGTACTTCATGAATCCATTGATATGACTTTCTGGAAAAAGCAAAACTACAGGGACAGAAATCAGATTAGTTGCAGAGGCTTGGATGAGGGGAGGAAATTGACTAAAAGGGCATGAGAAAATTTTAAGGTGATTGAAATACTTTATATCTTGATTGTTGCAGTGGTTATATGACTATGTACATTTTTCAAAACCCATAAAACTGTGGACTTGAAAGGGACAAAATTAATACCTCAATAATTGTGGCTTAAATTTTTAAAAATATAAATTAAAAAGCAAATATAAATGTAGAGAGAGAGGTGGTGCAAGGTCTGGGCTACAGAAATGTCATCTGGGGAAGGAGCTGTGGTGGAAGTGGACCTTAGAATGCAATTTAAGGGAAACAGAATGTCAATATTATTGTCACAATGTCCAGGAAAGGAGAGAGGCTAATTATTCATATTTAATCACATCTTTAAAAGACAATCTAAACAGATTTGGCTGCCTTGACTAGAAATTTATTAAAGAGAATGGATGTTTCATTTTACAGTCAGTGGGAAAAATCCTTACACATAAAGTAAAGGTCTCAATGGAGAGCTAGGTTTCTCCTAGGGTGTCTGAGCCATCCTGCTTCCTCTACTATTCCTATCAGTTCAAAGACACTTCCCTCACAATGCCATCAAAAGCAATTCAACCGACATTTCTGTGAAAATTTTGTGTTCATTCTCAGTTTTGCCTTTAGCCAACTTTTAAATTCTGTGCAGTGAGGAAATTTCCTCTCTTCATGCTAACTAAGTCCTGTCACATTCAATCCTACACATGTTTATTGAGTGCCTGTAGTAGGCAGCTACCACACAGAAAGCAGAAGGAGGACAATGCATCTGGCCCTCAGAAAGCTGACAGTCAACTTATGGGGTGAGAAGTACTCATGTAATAAGGGCCTTTGCTTGGACTTCGCCAGTGTAGGTCTGGAGGACTGGTGGAATTTACTGGGGGTCAGCATTCAGGATTGAGGGGCTTCATAAGTGAGGTTGCATAAATGGAGGAGATAAAGCATGGACCTGGCATCAGCTTTGATTATAGAAAAGTGTCTGTCCTGGCTCCTGTTGATGATTTTAAAAAGAAATCTTTAAAAAAAAATTTTATTTCCGAAGAGAAGACAGCAAAACACCCTTGTATCGAGGATGCCAGCATTAGGTGAGGCCAGGAGCAAGAACTAGAGGAAGAAAATGGCAAACACCACATGATAACCAAGAAATTGTATTCATGAGCATGAGACAGCCCTTTGGGAATTTTTAGACAGAATTGAAGAAGGATTAGTTTGAAGAACCAGTAATGGGTAGATTGCAGGTTACAGAACAAAGAGTTCAGTACATTCAAGGATATTTGTCAACATTAATTTGAGCCCAGTTGTACCTTTAAGTGGGCCTGGAATGAGTGCATGCATATGTATGAAATTAAAATGCCATTTAGTGAAAATGGACTAGAGTTGACTGTGATTAGTCGGAATTCAGAGAAGGGAGGAATTAACATGTGCCATATAGTAGGACTTCCCTGAGAAAGAGAGACTAGATCTTCAGAGTCAACATATTTAACTCACATCTCTGCAGAAAACATTTTCCAAAAAATTGTCAGAAAAGAATTTTCTTCAGAAAGCATCTTTTGATATCTCTTCGAGGGAAGTTTTTAGGTGTAAAATTGCCTGCATACAGTAGATACTTAATAAATATCTGTTAAATTAATATTTTAATAAATATTTAATAATGTCCAAAATATTTTAAATAATGCATGGTTTTACAGTTTTAAATTTTTTTAGATAGTAGTCATGTTGATTATAATATTTGAAATATTATTTGTGTAGACATTACAAGCTGAATAACATAATACCCAATCTCACCCAGTTTATCTCTTACTTCTACTATAAAGGCTGGAAGTTAAAAATTCTATTTCCCTTGCAGTTAGGAGTGGTCATGTAACACCTTTATGGACAACAAGGGATAAGTGGAAGCCTTCTGGGAAGAAGGTATTCTGGGAAATCTTTTATGATTCTGATATTTTTAAGGGAACTGGCTTTTATCAATCTTCTATCCTAGAGTACAAATGTCCTTCCAGAATGGTAAAAAAAAAACTGGCTTATGACCAAGGCTGGCAAAAAGACCAGGAGAATCAGAGTTTCCAAGAGCTGACCATGATGTCTTTAAGCTACAGCAGCAGTCCGAACTACTCACCACTGGACTTATGGTCATGTCAGGAAAACAAGCTCATTCTTTTTAAATTTTTTGTTAAAAACAATTGTTGAGACATTTAATTTTAAAAATACACTTTTTTAAAATTTCAAAGTCTCTTTTCTATTTCAAGAATATCTTCTAAAAACAAATAGGTTTTAATATTTATTTGTTGACTATTAAGTATCACAGGAAAAGTGACCTCTTCTATTTTATGTGTATTATTATTGTCATTTAATATTTTTTTATTTGACTAAAATGTTTTCTCCAAAACATGAACATGGGGTATCTGGTATTTTTGTGTTTCATATTTGTACATGAATGGGATCTAAGCTGAGATTCTAATGTCATTCTTGTTTTCCCTCGTCTCTGTTTTCTAGTTTCCCATGTTACATGTGACAGAAGTCTAACTATTTTTCCTTTGACAAAGGTGCACTTCCATCATGTAGCTATCACTGCAATCACAGCATGGAACTTTGAAATTCTCTCACGGCCCTTTGCAGTCAAATATCTCCCCTCAGTTCAGCCACAGTGATCTGGCCTCAATCACTATAGTTCGCCTTTTCTAAAAGTTCATATAAATGGAAACATTCAGTATGTGGTCTTTTATGTGGTCTTTAGCATCATACTTTTGAGATTAAACTATGTTCTTGAGTCTTAGTAGTTCCTTCCTTTTTTTATTGCTGAATGGTAGGTATTCCACTATACAGCTATACCACAATGTGTTTCATCATCAACAGATTTAAGACACTCTAAATTAAGTGTTCGGTTACAAGATGCCAACTATATCCTTAAATAAAATATTACCAATCAAAAAATATTTCTTTTATTCTGGAACATGTATAAGAAAATATTTATACTTTCTTATACAAATGAAAAACGATTTGTTTTAGTGTCTTGATTTGTAATATTCGGGTATTATAACTTTGACATTATTTAAAACTTTGGGAAAACTTTAAAGGCACTTTCAGAGATGGAATTCTTCAAAGCTTCAACTTCTCATTCTCTAAATACTGTTTCAAAATTATTTTTAACATTTTTTAGTTAAGCCTGTTAATGTTGAAATAGTTTCCTTTTGAAACTTTACCTGTAAGTATAATAATATAAAGATCTAGGATCTTAAATAAGTGGTACTAATTGCTTGACCTTACATGAGCTAATCATACATTAACATCATGCATGAGCTAAAACATTTTTTTTGAAATGCATTCTTTCATCTTATGCTCATAATTCTGTCAAGAACCTACTTGTATTGTCACTATGAGAAAAGCTTATTAGGAGTAAAGTGCATCATAGCTGTGCTGCACTTTATTTTGGCACTATCATATTTTGTCTTGATTTTCTCAATAGTTTAGACTATAGTAATGATCCTAATATATCTATGTCTATATTATCTATATCTGTATCTATATCTTTATCTATCTATATTTATATCTATATCTATCTATATCTATATCTATCTATATCTATATATTTTATCAATTGGGCTTTTACAATTTTTTTGGCTAAGTTAAAACACTCATCTGAGAGTTATGAAAGTTGATAGAAGAGAGGTAATTTTAGATATTAAAATAATATGGAGATGGAAAAATTAAATAAAATATTACTTTGCACAAGAAGTAATATTGGAATATGGAACTCATCACTCTAACATGTAATTAATAGAGTAAAGCACATAGATAGATGCACAGGCACTTTTGTTGATACAGAGTCAATATTAGAATTTGAAATATAAGATCACGTTTCCAAACAATAATGCTTCTCAGAAGCAGAGCAAGGCCTGCAGCTGAGTGAGAACCTCAGTCTTGAAAGTGGCCTAGAAAGTCTGGGTCACACTGTCACGGACATCGTAAAGAAGTTTCCAGGACTGGGTGACTTTTAAATTACCTTAAAATCTATAAGTCTATGATTAGTGACTCCACTGCATATTCACAGTTTTCCTCACAAAGAGATATAATAGCTGGAAAAATAAAAACTTTACTAAGTTTATCAATTCTTGTAGCCGTTCAATAATAAATAAATATTTCCTTAGTGTCTACTATGTGCCAGATACTACAAAAATAGATGTGTGTTTTCCTGCATCTCTGTGTTTTCTTTTCTCTTCCTGTGACTTATTCTCAGACCCCTGTTAGAGGAAATGGCTTTAAAACTAGATAGATCTTGGTTTTAGTTTCAGCATCACCACTTTTTAATTACCATAGCTTTTTAATCTTCATTCAAGAAAACATGGTCTATCTTGAAAGGTGAAAAACCAAGGTACTGTCAAATGATACGCTAATTAGAATCTTTGCAGAATTACCCGTCTTATGATAACAAAGTATGGAAATTCACAAAAATAAAATGAAGGTGAAAAGGAATAACAAATGGTACTTGGGTGCAAATGGGAGAGAGAAGTCTGAGAGCAAAGGAAGAAAGAAACAGGTGAGAGGTTCAGCGTGTGAAACTAGAATTCTGGGCATTGCAGCAAAGACAGGTAGAGTCCCTGGCATGGCTAACTTCCAGAATTTGTTGGTTATAGTCTGAGCTCCAATTCTGGATGCTGTGTTTTGATTACCAGCTTGAGGCATTTTCACTCTTGCCTTTGAAATACCATTCAACATTGTGGTATCTAAATGAATTTATGCCACACATTCTTGGTTGAAATATACTACAAAAACGAAATAGCTGAGCAAAGCAGAAACTAAAGACCAAACCTGCAGATGTTTCATTGCTGCTTTTATTAATTCCAGCCAACACTTGCCAATCAAGTACTAGCTAGAGCTCTGGCACATGATCAAACTACATTCATCTGTGAGGTGGTTGGCAGCCTGGGTGCCTACGGACAATGGTGCTTCACCTATTATTCCTGCCATCAGAGAGGAATGTGATCATTGTAACTGGAATCTGTGCAGGCCAGGGACCATACACACCAATTTAAGACTCAAGTCTCAGAGTAGGATGGCTTCTGCTATAATCCACACTGAAGAGTCATTTTAGAAACCAAAGAGTCCTCGAAAACCTGCAGAACATCAAAGCAAACTCAAGGATAAGTTTTAGAGGAATTTCGGGGATCTTCTGTTCCCTCACAAGGCTAGAATCTGCCCAAGTCTGGAATTGCACATCTTAATGTTCATTTTGTTTGCTTAATGCAGCCGCCTTCAGCTCTGTTATGGTTATGTTTACATGGGAATCTTTTTTTCCATCATTTTCCTTTCAACTTATCTATGCCTTTTAATCTAAAGCCTGTCTCTTTTAAAGGGCAGATAGATGAACCTTATTCTTTTATCAATCTCTGCCTTTTGATTTGAGTGTTTAGATCATTCACATTTACTGTAATTATTGATAGAGTTACATTTGCCATATTGTTTTTTATCTCTCTCTTGTTTGTTCCCCCTTCAGTGAGTTCTTTCTATAAATGCTTGTGGTTTAACAATGCCAGGTCTAGTTTCTGGTAAGAATTTTTCTTTTTCTGAGATTGTTAATAAAATAACTCAGTTGGTATAGCATGGTAAACATGCCACATTTGCTTTTATTCTTAGTGAGATTACCATTCCTATCTTTCCCTATCTACTCCTTGCTGTCTGTCTCGCCCCACTCCTACTTGAAGTAGATAATTATTTGACATCTGGACTACAAAGAATTTTGGTATAGCATGTGCATATGTGTATAGTGGTTATTAACTTAGAATATTGTCAACTCCAGAGTGAGGAAAAGAATTTGTTGGCTCTTACCCTTTTAGTAGTAAAGATAAATAAAGACATATAATGTTAAAAATTTTTTTAAAGGGTGGGGTATCACATTTTGATGTAATTTCAAGTACATCAAAATAGAAATATGTAAAAAAATAAATATGTATGCCCAGAGAAAAGACAATTTAATATTCATTTCTGGTGCCAGTATAATGATTGTTTTTAAATTATTTATTTGTGTTTTTCAGATTTTCTACAATGTGGCACACTCCTTTTTGTTTTAAATAAATTTTTGTCTTCTTAAAAAATTGACACCTATTTTAAAACAATTCAAATACTATAACTTTCTACAGAATAAAATAGAAATCACCTATAACCTTCTTAATTAATAATCACTTCTGTTTGGTGAATATTCTTCCTGACATCTGCCTATGATTATCAAATTGATCTTTATAATTAGAGTAAATAAAGGCATTACAAAGAATCAGAAAGTAAATGTTACATCCATGCTCTAGACATAAAAAATAACAAATCTTGATGTATACCATTTATTTTCTAATAAATATATCCAGATTCTTTCTAGTAATCCACTATTTATCTCACAGTAAGATAGAAAAGATGGGGCATTGGGACATGTCTTGCCACAAATTGGCTATAGGACTTATAAATAACCTGTTCATAACTCAGTCTGTTTCTTCTGTAAAAATACCTTCCTCAATCACCCTATATCATAGTTTGAGGATGAAATCTTTTACCAGATGACCACGTGTTACTACTACTATAACTTATTCCTGTATTTTCTTCCAGCTTTATATATTTAATATTTTTATTTCTTTAAACTATAGATTGAATAAAGAAAATAACTTCTTATGTCTTAGTCCTTTTTTTTGTTTCACATTATGTGGTCCTATCTATTATTATACAGTGGATAATTTATTATTAATATATCTCATTAGGAGAAGATATGTAATAATATGGATTCTGTGGCTTTTGTCTCAAGTTTGCAAAAGACTAATCACATTGCTGTATTGTGTACAGGAAACACCACAGACAGATTTTATTTGCTTTTTGTTTTCTTCTTTTAGAGCATCGAAGTGAAAACCTACTAAAGAGCCAAAAAAAAAAAAAAAAGTTGGAGCTTTAGAAGAAATATAAATCTTGGATAAAATTCATGTACTTAAAATTACAGCAATCACATTCTTCTTTAAAAGAGTCATTTTTTAATTTAACTTATAAGGCAGAATGCTCATTTACTTTGACGTAAAATACACGGCTGGTGCGCAAGATGAGACAGAAATACAAAAATACCAAACCTCTGACCTCAAATCAGTGTACAGGATGCACCATACATAGGACATTCAAAACACTCTTTTGTTGTCTCAGCTTTTTCTAATTATATCAGCTCAAATGACTGTTATCTGATAAAAAATGGGCTTAAATTAGGTACCTAATATATTACTAGTCAACAAAGTTTGAGCTTCTTTTGTTCTCAAATGCGATCAAAACATTTTCTTCTGAGTTCATCCAATAAAAGCTTTATAGAAATGCACATACCCTTAAGCTATTCATGAGTTTATTCTGAGACAAAAAAAAAGCGACATAATATACTTTATGTTAGAGCATGCAGAAAAGTTTATTAGTGTGAGCATGATACATGTTTCAGGGCAGCAGTCATTATATACAATATTTTATTTTTAATAAAGTGGATGTAATTCTTTACACTGTCCATTAACAATTTTACAGCCTCACAGTAGTAATAAGCAGTATACCATTCTCCTTACAGACCAGTGTTTCCTAATAAGGATTGTAGAGCACACTATCACATCCTGAATAAGGACAGGCGGTATCTCAGAAATTAAACACTAAGTATTGAGATATCCTGTGGAAATGGTATTAATATGAAAAAGGTCTGAACTGTTGCTGCTTCAAACTATTGTTTTTATTTGAGTCTAAAGTGTGTTAAACTCAAGAAAACTAGCCCTGATTAACAGACAGGTAAAAATACATATTTCCTCTTATTTAATCAATAATTTACTTGTGAAAAGTACATGTGTTAGTATTGTGGGCAGGTATGATATGGTCTCAGGGAGCTTACAGTATTTTTAGAAGTAAGGCTGTATAAATAGCTTCATTTCCTAAACCTACCCCTTTTCTTTCTCTCAGGATGCAAGATGCCTCTTCGGCATGACAGCAGAATTGCCACCTGGCATTGGACTAATGATACGATGTCTCTGTGTGGTGGCTTTCTTTTGCTTGGCTATTCTGAGTAGGAAAGAAAAAATTACATCACTTAGTTTTTCCCAGCCAATCTTTTTCCACCTCTTAAAAGAAGGGAATGGGGTCAGGTAATGTTTTCAGGGGTTGTTCATAAAGACTTCTGGCTTTCGTTCTGTGTCATTTGGAAGATTTAAAACAAACAAACAAACAAACAAAAACTTTTAGTCTCCAATATATATACACAGAACAAAAAAATGAGTAAATACCGAGTCTCAAACTGTTGCTGAAATGTTTTTAAAATAGCAGCCTTAGTCTTTTTTAATAAAGATTTAACTTGAAATCTGGTAAAATCAAACATTATCATAGTTGTAAGTGTCACTGGTTCACGATGTGTCAGTAACAAAAGAATTTTTGAGTTTCAGCAAAGAACCTGCCACCAGTCAAGGTCTTGCAGCAGGCACGAAGCTTAGAATGGCCTTGCCAAGGAAGCCCCGAATCAAAACAAAGCATTCTCGCTGTGCAGTTGAGAGAAGAAACCAGCAGAGGACAGAGGCAGAGATCCTGCCAATGCGCTCTGGCTCCTGCTGCCCAGTCCTCATCACACTGAAATTCTTCAGCCTGTGGCAGGAGGAAAAGGCAAGAAAATCCTGTGTACAGTTTTAAACTCATTAGCTATGGGTGAAAAGTTTTGATATATTTTTAAAAAGAACAAAAAATGCTGATCTCATAGAAAGGAGTTCAACATTTGGAGCGACAGTTCATCCTTGCATGTTTTTTTGGTATGGTAAAAATTCAGCAAGATGTGTATGTGTCTGATGTGGGGGACTGATCCTGGTACGTAGCGAATTCAAGAGTTATGCTCAGGACCTTTGTAGGAGCAGAAAGATCCATTCTCATCAGTTAAGAACTGGACTTCCTGGGTGCCAGTTTCAGTAGACAATGGGGCTGAAGTAAAGAGCCTACAAACGCTCCTTTATGTTTCTTCAAGGTTGACAAGGCTGTTACTTGGCATTTCTAAGTTCAAGGTTGATATTCAATAAGAGGATCAAAGATACTGATTTGTTCATCAAATTACAATGTTAGATGTTAACCCTAATTTTCTTGCTCTACATAAGATGTACAACTACATGTGTTCTACATAATATGTAGTCTGCTGTTTACAGTTAAATTGTTTATTTCATTAAACTATAGAATCACCTTGAGGACTTTATATCACTTTTTCCCCCCATTTTTTGGATTATTATTTCCATGGGAGAGAATAAAGATTGTAGGGTGCTGATGGAGACCCACTGAAGGGCTACATCTTTCCAGTCTCCCCACATTGGTACAGTTGCTAATAGCATCTCACAATGGTTTGTCTCTTAAAGATGTTAAAAAAATCTCTTAAAGATGGTCCATCTCTGAAATACATTGCATTCTGTTCCTACTACATTATACCATGTCATCCCTTTAGAGTGTCACAGAAGAACCTAGGACTGAAATTCTGTATAAATGATCAAATCGCTAAAGCTGGTATTCACGGCAAAAAGAAAGCATATGTTTTAGGCGCATTTTTCTCCAGTAGTCACCTCGAAAAATATTTCTTGGGGGAAAAGACTAATGGAGGGGGACTTGAAAACTGTTGACGGTAAACAAAGAATGCATAGAATATTATTTTTTAAAAAACTGATTTGCCAGAAGCCTCTTTATTAGAACAATAATACAACTGCTCCTGGAATATCAGCTATGCTCTGGGCCTGGATCTCCCTTAGTTTTCTCAATGTTGTGTAAAAGCAAGATAGTTCATTAGTAAGGGGGCAGATGGTAACATCTTTGACTAAGATTATCCCGTATGAAAGCACACTGCATGAAAGCTGGTGGGGCAGCCCTTCACACTGTGTAGGTGATGGTTCTTGGGCAACTGCCTAAAAAAAATACGGCCAAGGTTTCTCATGGCCTTGACTACAACCCAGTTTGACTCAAGCACTATGCAGCCACCTTTTGCTTTTGGTGCAAATACTTGTTTTCCAATGAATTAGATCTATTGGTTTAATAAAAGAAAAAGAGGGTCTGTCTATATCTATATGCATTTAAAGGTAGAATTATTATGGTTGAGTGAGCATCAAATTTTATAAAAATATCTCTTTCCACAAGCCTCATTTCAAGAACACTTAGACACAGAACATTCAAAAATTAAATTGTTCACAAATCTAGTGCTCAGTTGGATCACTGAACTTCAAACTGAATCAAAAGTTAAAAATGTTTACAAAGAATGACCTTTCACGATATTGCTCTTAGGGCTCTGGATTCCTAGAGAAAGTGAAACAGCTTCTTTGTGGTTGTATAGATCTGGCACTGTGTGTAAACCTTTATGTATTCCTGCTTCCTATTTCTTCCTATTCCTTCAAGTTCATATCATTTTATTAATATTAAAGAAAGTTTATAATTTTAGAAATTAAAAATTGAAGAATACAGAACTATGTAGCATTATGTCTACAGGGCTTGAGGTCAGCATTTTAAGCATCATTTGAAATACAATGAGTGTGTGTTTGCATATGTATATGTATACACACGTTATATCTCTATATCTAACTATCAATCATCTATCATTGTCATTTAATCTCAATAATGTGCTGAGGCAGCTCATACTGGTTCATAAGAGCTAACAGATAAAATTTTAGGAATTCTGCAAGCTGGTTAGGGTTATGTTGGTAGCTTGAAAATGGCCATGACGAGACTATTTAGAACATGAAAATTGGAACATAACACAAATCTGGGATTTTTTTCCTCTTGGAGAGATAGTTGTTAAATAATTTACCAATATACCATTGTAGATTTGGTCAGGAAAGAGACTTCATACATAGTTCAGTTCATAGGAGAAGCAATAATCAATGTTTAAAAATACCAAAGTTAAAAAAAAGGGAAAGTATTTGGTGATTAAATTTATCTAATAAGTTCATTGTCTTGAATTTCATCTTTACTTATTAAATATTTTTTTAAATAATATATTTCTTAATAATTAATCATTTTAGAATATTTGTACAAAGATAATTTGGGACATCAGTTGCCTTATATTTTTTATAAAAGTCTTTCTATTTATGTTTTTTAGATAGTTGCAGAATGGTATGCTAAAGTTAAATGTTAATGAAAATGAAAACTATAAGCTGAGTGGATGAATCTAATTTTTCTTTTTGCTATAGCTTTTCTGTGCTTATTTTTCATAAACTATCATTTGGTATTATTGAGGTATTTTGTATTAAATTTGTGTCTGTGAGTATGTATCTGTGTATGTATATTTATACACAAAAACACATACACACATATACTCACATAAACCAGAACAAATTATAATAATATGAGATATCTGGTTAATTAAATATTCTACTTAAAAACCAGGAATGACATTTAAAATTTTTTTCTCTTTTCTAAAAAGCTCAAATGCCATCTTTTAAATTCCCTTTTGTGTAAACAACCTACTTAGTTTAAATGTGCACACTCCTGGTTCAGTGAATACTTTGCCTAGCAGTCACAGAGCCTGAGTGTGAATTTAATTTTATGTGTTGATTTATATCTAACGATGTGCTGAGATTGGAGCAGAGTTGCTGAGCAGGCTGTGCACTGGAGTTGTGCGACATGGTGACTCCAAATAAGAGAGGCCTGAGTTTTGTTGGACAAAGAAAAAACAGGTGGAAAGAATGATTTCTGAACCAGGAAATAGACAGCAAGAATGAGGAAATTTCAAAAGTAGACATTTCTGAACAATGACAAGCCAGCAGGAAGATATCAAACTTCTGGAAATATTTTGCTTTTCTTCTAGCTACTGATGATCTTGGCATTCAACAGGCACATGATTTTGACCATCAGGATCCTAGATGTAGATGTGGAGAGCCATGTGGTAGACTGACTCTGAGTTCTCAGATAATTACTTGGAAATTTGTTTTAAAAAATTAAATCCAGGGCATTTAATTTCTTCACTGATTTGCTGCTTTTAGAGGAAAACAGAGCCCAAGACTTTCTGGATAGTTACATTACAGTCTTGTGATGGTCATTCGGGTGAAGATATGGAATTATGGAGGAAGTATCAGAATATTCTGTAGCAGTAGTTCACATATGCAGGTACTATACATTCATTCATTGTTATTTTCCCAAGAAATGGAGCAACCTAATAGCTTATGCTACAATAGAGTCCAATGCATAATAATTACTTCAGGAACAAAGAAGCACATACAAAGGTATGATGTCTTTCTGTTAGTTTAAAGAACTCAAGATTCTTTAAAATACATTTCTAGAGTTCTATTTAAATATTGATATGCCACATTCAAAAAGCAGTGGCTTCTTGATAAAATGCAATACTAAAATGGAATACTGCCTTTTCATAGAAATAAGAAATGTGCTAGGAAAATTAAATACCTTTAAAAAATTAAAATAAACATACTCTCACAGCTTGAGGATTTGAATGAACCATGTACCAAGGAGTTGAGAAAACTCCTACTTTCAGTTACATCCTGGGACCTCTAATATTCAAAAGGTGCCCAGCAAAGATGACTTCAGCATTTCAGTGACATTTATCTACATTGCCATGTTCCATTTGGAAACCATTTTAGCATATCCCACACACAATGTAGCTTTGCATAACAAATCACTGTATGACACACCAAACTGCTCTACGTGTGTTTTTTTTTTCAGTATAAAAGAGTTTTGAGTTTTAGAGCTCAGTATCAAAATTAAGCATATTCTGTAAAAGCTTAAATTAATTCATTCAGCGCACTTGCTTTTAAATAAGTCTATCTTGATTTTCTATCATAGATAGAATTTCAACTCAATCACACTACTTTCTAAACACTTTGGAAAGAAAATCTCCCAAGAACTGAATCCAACACAAAGATGCTGAATGTTTTCCCTGTGATTTATTCTATTTTCAGTCCATATTATTTATAGACTCTATTTGGGAAATTTTTCTCATTTGAATTGAAGGAAGTGATCTTTTTCAGGTAGCTCCTTTCTTAGAATCTACAAATGTTGACTAGCACGCTGAATGTGGATATTCATCAGGAATCAATGGGAAAAGCTTCATTTATATTGTTTTGAAAGTAAATGTTGCAACAATCATAAAAAATATTTTTATGCATTTTTAAAATAATTTGAGTGGTGATTTAATATATAAACATATTTGTACAGGTTATTCTTCATCTTTAACACACTTTGTAATTTTGCTTAAATACTCAACAAAAATGAGTAATTATTTAAAAATATTTTTCTATAATTTTATAAAATATATATGGCATTGTTTTTGGATCTTGCTTGATCTGTCATTTCCAAGCAATTAACCCTGATGGATTATATAAATTTATGTGACTATGTCTTTAATTATATTTATAAATTTCTTGTCACATATTCGAGGTAAACCTGAGGATAGATCATTGAATAATTATTTTTTTCCTCTTGTAAAATATTTCATTTCTCCATTTTCTTCTTTAGTGGTCTTTTGAAGAATCCAATCTGTTGAGAGAATACCAAACATAACACAATTAATTATTTGAATTTAAGTAATAAATACTAATCTCCTTGAATAGCATTTAATTTAATAATATGTTAGTAATTCCAGGCATACAAATAATTAACATAATTGAGAGGGTTTTTTTTCCCATTGACCTATTAAGTAATATCAAGAAATGACAGTTATCAAATTGCCATTTCATTTTAACTCTTTGATCGATTGAAGACATCATGTCTCCTAGTAAAAACTAGTACATGTAGTAAATTAACATAAAGGATTTTCGGAAAATATTTTAGGAGACACACATCTGCAGTTAGCTGGCACTGTCTCTTTTTTTGTCATCATCTTTTTTTTCAGGGATGTGGCAGAGAAATTTCCATCAAATAACTGATGGTCATATACTGAAGTCATTAGAGTTGACAGGAAATGTGGTAGGTAAACTGTGGCTAAGGGGTTGGGGAGATTTCTGAGTAGCCTGGATTAACTTTAAATCTATCAAAAATTTGTCCACAGAGGCTTGACATGAAGAGCCTCTTGAAAACACCCTGTATCATTTGGATATAAAAGTAAAGTCATTGAAAATATGAAAATTTTCACATAGCGGTGAATGTGTATACTTTTTATTATTCTTTGTGATTTGGGGCATCATAAAAATTACAAGTGTTTTATTTATTTATTTTCTGTTATACAGAATAATAAAAATAAGTATAGAGGCTGAAAGGGACCTTTGTAATAATCTAACCTAAAATGGATATTTAAAAAAAGAAATGTAAAGGTCCTTGAGAAATGTTGTTTTAAATCTCTCTCTATATACATACTTTTTAAATAAAAATTTGAGTAGCTTATAATAGTTCAAGCAAAGACAAAGAGTTAATTTTTTGAAAGTGGGGTGCCTACATATCATTTTAATCATACAGTTATAGTAAATTATGCAAAGGAATTATATATATATATATATATTTTTTAAATTATTGAACAATTGAGGGCTTAGAGGAAAAAAATGGTAAAAAATATGCAGTTTTAAATTAGAGAAATAAAGTCTATGGCCATGCCACCCTGAACAAGCCTGATCCAGTCTGATCCTGGAAGCTAAGTAGGGTTGGGCCTGGTTAGTACTTAGATAGAAGACGACTTAGGAAGACCAGGTGCTGTAGGTGTAAAAAATAAAAAATAAGAGATTGTAAGCTGACAAGATCCTTGCAGTCTGTGAGGTCAACCAAGGGTTGCCTTGCCTAAAATAAATAAAAAATAAAAATAAATAAATTAATTAATTAATTAAGAGACATAAATCAGGACTTCATGTCTTCCACCACGCCAGCATCTTGATGGTGGTAGATGAGGGAGTGAGGGAGAGTTGAAAGCAGAACAAATAAACAAGAAAAAACAATAAGTTTGTCTTCCTTAAAATGCCAGTTCCGCTCGATCTCTCAGGCTTTCTTCTTTGAAGCAAAAATAAATGTTCTGGATTCACAAATCATTAAGCTCCTTAACTTGTGCCTGAGCGTCCTGAGTTGAAAATAAATCAGGAAGGGCTTTCACGAAAGCAAGTGGTGAATTATAAAACCTTTCTCTTCCCTGTCCTACCAGCTCTTGATCTTTTACCCTTTCTCTCAAATCGTTTTACTTCTTTTCGACCTTCTTCTGCTTTTATATATTAAATGCACTTTTTAAAAATTCAACTTCTGTTATCTAAACTTTTCCACCCAACCAATTCTATTAACATTGGGTTTTTAGTGGAAGTTGAGTGATTAGGGTGGATATTAGAAGAATATAGTTTATAGCTTTAAATTGGATAGAGCCAATACTAGCCAAATTTAAAACAAGTTTGTTTTAAGCTCCTGGACTTTCCTTGTAGCTTTCACTTTCTATCTTTTTCTTCTGTATATGCTTAATGATCTTATTAAACTCCCCTAGTTCAAAATCTTTTGGTGAAGAGTCTGATCAAATAGTCCCTAGAAGAAAGTACAGGCTTAATGACTATAATACAAAATAACTGTCAAATGAATAAATTTATACTAATGTATTAAAAGATAAAAAAAGTTCCCATCTACACCCCCAAGGATATTTATATTAGATAAGGAACAAATCTGTAGCATTAGTAAATAAATTATCAATGGTGGAGCTTTAGCCATCAGCACAAGATCAAGTTAAGAGAGAAATTTTTACTTTCTCAAGGTTCCTCTGTGGGCCGAGTCTCATTCAACTCTATTACTGAAAAAGCTTAAAACAGTTCCTGGCAGATAATAAGCACTCAGTAAGTGTTAGTTTCCTTCCTTTCTATACCATGAAATCACAATTCTGATGGCCGTATCTCCCGTCAAAGCGGCTGAATTAATTATACCTACTGGTCAGAAGAGTCCAAAGTTTGTTAAATGACCTTCCTTTGCACCATAAAAGATCTAAGAAGCCATTAGAATGTATCAACAAAACATTTACTGGATGGAAGAATGTGTTTATTTTTACATTTATCCTTTTCCAGACCAATGATGGAAAAACAGGTGGATGAAACGTCTGTTTTAAACAGAGGTATGCTGCCAGAGAGAAGCTATCTAAATGTCAGCTTTGGCTTTTCTCTTCTCTTGTCAGCGGTGTCCTAAAACTATAGGGGCAAGTGCAGTGCTCAGAAGACCACAGGAAGGAAATCAAGAGTAAAATGCTCTCTGTGTTAGAGGTACAGATAAATGAAGAAACGGCATTCTGTATTTCAGGCATAACATTGACACCACGAAGCCAGGCCTCGGGTACCACAGTGTGGTAAAGCCAGGTATTACAGACAGAACACTGATAGATACGGTGTGAAGGAGGAAGAGCTGGAGGTTTGAGATGGTGGGCGATTCTGTCTTGGAGACTTTGCTGGGCAAAAGCTATGGACTCTTATTTACTTACCTAAATACTACTGATCTACATCTTTAACATGGATTTGATCATTTGCTCCAAGAGTAATCCCTCAAAGGGGAAGTTGTTTTAAGAGAGTCAAAAAGGATAGCAACAGTTGGTAATTTGGTGGGAGAGAAATTTGTGATTTAAACTACTTGATCAAAAGCTAATTCTGTTGCTCAGATATTAGAAAAATGAATATATATCCACGATCTGTATTTTTAATATAATTTAGCTATTTAAAAAAATGATAGGTTAAAGATAGGGTGATATTATGCTAGAATAAATGTCAATTTGATGTTTAATTGGAAAAACATTAAATTCAACTTCTGTATGTAATTTTATTTTTTGTTGTTTATCCTAAAAGCTATCATCTCAGTTCTGTTTAATTTAAAAATGATAGTGTTGAGTTTTAAAAGTTTTGCATACTTCAATTTAAGTAAAACACCTGTAAATATTTGGAGTTACCAAACAGAAAATAAACAGTTACTTAGTTTTACAAGAGGATTTGAAATGGGAGTCAGTGAAATTATAAGATTTCCCTTTTACCAACTAATTAATAAAACTCTCATCTCTCACTCAAGCACAAAATCATTGCATAAAATGTGGTATATTTGTTTATATATTAAAGAAGCATTTGATTTTTAAGACACATAGAAATATGTGATTACGATAAGGCTTATCTTAACAATGGTTCTATTGTCTATTTATTTATAAATTGACATAGAAATTGACATAAATTGATATGAAAAAGTTTAGATCTTCTCTGCTTATAAAATAAATGTATACTTAATTTAAAATTTTTAATGTTATAAACATAATATAAAGGTCCCTTATAATCCCAACATCTAGAGAGACCCTCCATGATTTTTAAGTGTATATATATTTTCCTTTAATAAAAAATGAGATCAAGTTGTGTTCAACATTTAGAATATACATCTTTACTTTGTCTTGGTCTTCATTTCAATGTTTTTCATTGCTGTATAATACTGTATTCCACAGCATAGATAAATCATAATTATTTTACCATTTGCTGTTGATAACAAATAGAAAGTCAAAAGAACTTTGGTGCTTACCTTCCACAGTGCTAATATGAGCAGCATTAACAGCAATAATCCAGCAAAAGCACTTAACAAGATAACCCATAATGGTACTCTGCCTGGTAGCCCATCTTTGGATATTTGAATAGCAAGCTGAAAATTATTAAACAAGATGATAACATTAATAAATATATATTAGAACTTCTGGCACATTGGGTTATTACAGGTTGTAGTTTTCTGTCATACAGTGGTTTTAATCTCATTCCTACATAGAGAAACAACATTTGAGTTTATATTTAAAAAATACCCTTTGTCTATTCTAAATCTCTAACCATGTTGAATTTATTATTACCCCAAATTATAATTTATTCTTCATAAATTTATACATAAAAATAAATTAATATCAAGTGTGCAGATAAATAAAGTTTTGCAAATATATTCACCCCAATGTGATTTTCATTATATCACATTATCTCTTCCAATTGACTTACTCATAGTCAGAACCTACAAATTATGTCTTAAATGAAGTAAAATTTAGAAGTGTACAGTTTGTGTTCTAGCTACTCAAGCCCTCTCAGTGTGGCACCCAAATCTCAATGAAACGTGTCTGCTCTGTGTCCCATCTCTTAGGTTTCTGAGAAAAAAAAAAGAAACAACAAGAAACATTGTAATTCTTTAATTTAGAAGATTAAGAGTAAAAAAAGTAGACTAACAGGTAAGATATTTGCATAGATTGAATACTGATTCAAACCCTTCAGATAGCTCAGGATATGTCACTGCTGATGGATTGGAACACAGAGCTGGCAGGAGTATCAGATCTTTTAAGACAGACTTTAAACAACTAAAAGAATTCCCTGAACTCACAGATACAGAAATTGAAGTCTGGGTGGAATCAGTGACTTCTCTAAGATCACACAATTACAAAATGATCACTTTGAATAACTTTAACAATTTAAGTATAATTTTTCTTTAGGATAAAATGTAGAATAAATAGCTCCATGGAGAATTTTAAACTAACATTTAGGGGAAATAAAGCTAATTATAAAAATTTTAACAAAACATATTTAGAAATTAAATGTACTCTTTTCCAACATAATATATACTCATATTTTCTTTTTTGATGTTTACTGGCGAAATTTTGGCTACTCAATGTGTAGAACAACTTTGTATTTATCAAGCTAAGTGCTCTTTATAAAGTAAGTAAACATATGCATCTAGTCTATGCATTGTATGCCTATATATTTAAAGGTGAATATTTCTCTGAGGTCATTGACATTATAATTATTGAAATAAGTAATAATTTGAAATGAGAAATTTTGAAACAACAACTAAACATTAGGTAGATTTTAAATAGAATTTTATGACTCAATATCCACGTGGGATATTTAAACTCTTTCATAAGAAGAGTTATCTATAACAAGTATTTTGGCCATATTTTATAATGTGAGAAGAGGAAAAAACTCAAACCTTATTTTTACCAAGAACTCAAGCATGAATTTGTTTCGGAAATAATATTTCATTTTTATTTCACATTTCTCAATGACTAAATGAAGAAAACTTTAAAAATGTACATGTATTACTGGGTAATATAAAGATACTTTCTATAAAGAAATCATTTTTAAAATCTGCTCTGCAGATGTCAACTGAATTTTAAAATGCCAGTTTTTAAGGAGGAAAATTACAAATGCATCAAGGTGAAAGTAAAGTCAATTTACTGTGATAGAAGCAATAAAGTCAAATATGGCATGTTAACTGTAAATATCATTGTTTTTTACCCCCTCAGTCTCTCACAAAGAAGAACAAGATGGAAATCACACCTGAGGCTAATAAAGTATAATCTGAAGCAAAAACGTCTGTCACTAACTGTGAGCGGTACTAGTCACTGTGTTAAGGACTATCAGCAATTATAAAACATTATGTCACAAAATGCAGTGTGAAACGTATAGTGTTTTCGAAACTTAGAATTGTACTTGCCTGCCTTTTTTGATTGCCTGTACTTAAAACCAGAGATGCATTTTCACTCTGAAGTTCTGCCTTCACAGTAAGATTAAAGCTGGAAAAATGTGCCTAAAAAGCAAACAGAATTTATTTTCATATGCTAATCACAATGCAAACTAGCCATCTTTGAGAGTGCAATTTTTAAAAGTAAGATTGTTGGGGGAGATTAAAAATATGGGTTTGGTTAACATCCAAATGAAAGTGGTATTATCAAACAATGGCTGTGTACGGACCTTCCTTCTCTGTACTCAAATTCTCATTTAGATCCTTGTTATAGAAAAATTTTCTAAATAATTTCTATTCAGATTTATTCTTAGCAAAAACAAACTTCAAAATTTGACCACCTTTTGTGTAGCTAGGTGTGAAATAGCTACACCTTGATAATATTTCTAAGAGAAAAACAAACAATACAAAATACAATGGATTAAGTTCTAAAGTAGTTTGTTTTCAGATGGATTTAAATTTATTAAGAGTTAGGGAATGTCCTCCAAAAATATATATGATACATACATGTATATATCTATTTATATAAATATAGCAATAGATAGATAGATAGATAGATAGATAGATAGATAGATAAAGAACTAGATGATAGATAATCTGATCTAATACAGTGAGTCCATAATATAGGTTAGTTCTATTCTCTGTCAATGGTGTCAATGGTGTCAAGAATTGTCTTTCTATAACTCTTTGTCCTTTAACTGAGTTCTAAAATATTAAGGTAAGTGTTAACTTTGGTATTTAATGGATGTTTACCTCTTGTGGTGCAAAGAAAAAGAATAAGAAAGACTGGAAAAAAAGAACATATCTGGAAGAAAACCTTGAAGACAATTTAGTAACAGACAAGGAAAATGAGACCCAAACAGCTGATTAAGTAGGGCTGGGCTTGGATCACATTTTTTAAGACTTCCAACCTTGTATTCTTTCTGCAGAAGCACTCTGCTTTGCATATACTAAGAAATGAACAAGCATTTGTTAACATAATCAATAATTACAGAGAACAAGTCAGTCACTTACTTTTACAAAAGTTGGTTTCCATAAGATAAGTGAAACATTCACTTGGCTCATGTCAGAAGGAATCAGATTACATGTGATGGTAGCAAATTTACATGAGCTGCAGTCCTGTTTAAATGTCCAGAGATATATATTAGGATTTTTGACATTTGATAAGAGATAATATATTAAAATATTCTACAAGGTAGTTATTTTTAGGTCAATATTAAATTTATTCTCTTGGAAAGTATGAGGTAAAATTAGTGCTTATCTTGGTTATCTGAATTTACCAGAATTGTGCCTCGTTTGAGATCTTCTGATTTGAATATAATTGTTTTCTTCTTAGAGTCGATACCAAGAGGATCCTGAAGGCTACTGGGTCTGCAGTTTGCATTCTAAGAAATGAAGATATTTCTTTTATCAGACAATGTGAGATGTCAGAGGGAAGAATGATTTGGTGTGATAACATGAAGACTCTGTGAATGATAGTCATTGACATAGGAAGCTATTTTAACCTTAGACACCTACCTCCAGGTAGCAATTACTGTTATCGAGCTACTTTTGAATATAGTGGATAGCAATGAGGTTGTTATGGAAAAGAAAGGTTACTGGTAGAACTTACTATTATGTAAATAATAAACTCACTAATTTATCATTTTCATCAAACAAGTTTGTAAACTGTCCTAATACAAAAAGCAAAAAAATTAAAATTCTACTGAGAAAAAAAGGGTAAACATTTGTTATTCAATATAATAGCTCATATGATGATTTATGAGACAAAAAAGGAGAAAGACTTTTATTGTATTTATATGTTTACCCAGTAATAATTTTGGAGTCTGTGTATACCAAGAGAAAGACACTTAGTCTATGTGGGAGGAAGATGTAAGTATGCAGCTCTATAGGTGTTAAAATGCCACATTTATAAACTAGTTGGTTCTTGGATTGTTTCTCTAGGCTTAATGTAATAAACCTTTTGTTCCCCCAGGACTCTCTACATCCTTGATAAAAGGGAATAAGGATGAAGGTTCATAAATAGTAGGAAAAGTACAATTTTATTCGTTCTAGATTTTCTCAAACCTCCTTTTTTTGGATTAGTGAGAAATGCTTGAGGTTTATTTTTTCCTTGCCTTTAAAAAAACATTTAGATATTATAAGCCAACTACCACTGTTGCTATTTCTTGATTTCTGAGTATACTTTAAATGAAAAAACAATTCTGAACAGAAGACATTGTGGTTTTCCATGTTTGAGAGACTGAATTTTAACAATTACTACTATATAGACTCATCCAATGCTATAGGTACTAAGGGGGTGCAATAATGCTGTCATTTTGTATTTATGCTATTGCTATAAGTGAGTAAACATTGTTGTCCTGATTTATGTGCAACTTCATTTGCTTAGGAGCAATTAAAAAATCTTTTCTAGAGTTGCTTGATCGTCTCAAAAAAAATGAAAGGTGTAACAAACATTTCAGGCATAAGTCAAAAATTAGTTATCTAAAATGTACTCTAATGCATTAAATAGTGACCCTCAGAAAAGATATGCCCATGTCCTAACACCTGGAACCTATGACCAGGACTTCTTTGGAAATAGGATCTTCGTTGATTTAATTAAATTAAGGATCTCCAGATGAAATCATTCTGGATTTAGGCTGTACTTTAAATCCACAGATGAGCGTGCTTATAAGATAGAAAAGAAGCCACAGAAACACAAGAAAGATGGTCCTGTGAAGACATCAACAGAAACTGGAGTTCTGCTACCACAAGCTAAGGAACACCAGGGGTTGACAGCAGCCACAAGAAGCTAGGAGGGAGGCATGTTAGGCATCCTCCCTTCAAGCCTCCAGAGGGAGCCGACATTGTCAACACCTTGATTTTAGACTTTTGGCCCCCAGAAATGTGAGAAAATAAATTTCTATTGTTTTCAGCCACCCAGTTTGGGCTAATTTGTTACCATAGCAGCTGTAGGGAAGTGATACTTCTACTGAATAGCGAGTGGAAGTTATTATTACTTTAAAAATTTTCTAAATGTCTATGTTACTTTGGTAAAGCTCTTTATCGCAAGTGGCATGCAGAACAGAAGGCTTTAAATACAAACTGAAAAAGATAACAGCAATGACATAATTCCAGGGTACCGTGACTTACATCAGAAGATGACCAGCCTCTTGGATACAGCACAGGATAACCATCTGATGTCAAGTTGGGAAATGAAATTGACAGCTTAAGTTCTGGCATTGGAAAATGTCCACTTTTTCTAATCTACAGAAAAACAATCAAAATGTAATCATTTCTTCCTCGTTCAACAGCATTCTTTCCATCTTGTAAGACATACAGTTTCTAACTAATCAGTTGTGTAATATTTTGAATCCTAAAATAGGGATGTTCAATGGTCAGTTTTCATGTGCATCAGCCACAATCATATATTGTTCCACTCCCAATATAGGACTGAGATTCAAGGAAAATCAAATTAAAATTTTTTTTTTGTCAACTTACCATGCTCATCATCATCCTTTACAACATCTCAGTCTTTCAGGAGGTGCAAAGGAGGAAGAACATTTAGCTGATGCACTCAGAACAAGTGAGCATATTTTTGTTTGCTTCAAACCAGTTTGCTTTAACTCCCTAAGCCCACAAATGATTTCTCACCCTGGCCTGATAGCATATGCCAACACTACAGGGAAACCAGATTTCCATCTGCTTCTCTTTACAATCCTATCCCCAGCTAAGGTTACTATGTCACTGGCTGTTCATAATCCAGTCTGATAAGAGTCAGGTTAACTTTTCATCTCAATCTCCATCTGTTTTTATCCACTCACCTAAAATTCTCATTCAGTATCACTTTATGCCACCAATGGTGAGTCTTTCCTGATCCTTACTCAGAAATCATGTGTTCTGTAATTAACATTTACTTTTTTCTTATACAATGTTCCTCATAGAAACAGTGGAAAATGTTAACAATAAACAGAAAATAAGTTTCCTAGAATTCTGCTACATTGGTAAACTTTTAGTGCACAAGTCACCTATCTTTATCATTTGAATATATGCATATCTCACAAAATTAATATTATAAAATACAAAACTTGATGTCTCATTTACAAAGTTTATTATGTCATGGCATTTTCCTGTAAATTTAGAGATTTGGGAATATGACTTTGATTAACCATTTAATAACAACCCCAACATCAATATTTATTACGCGTTATGTTCCAGACACTGCTGATTTCCTTGTTTACATTATTGCTTTACTCTGTTAACAGCCCTAGGAGGTAGATGCTCTTATTATTTCTGTTTTATATAAGAGGAAACAAGGTTAGAATGAGAATAAAGAACTTTCAAGCTCACAGAGTTGGTAAATAGTAGAATTAGGATTTTTTTTCATAATGGGCCCTCTGAACTATTACAATAGCTGTCTTTCTATTGAATAACTATATCACAATTTATTTAAGCAATTTCATATTGTTAAGCATTTGCCAAGGTTTTAATTTTTAAACTACTATAAATAACATTGTTAAGAACATCTCTGAATATCTTTGTAACACCAATAATTTTCTGTGGCAAATTTCTAGCAGTAAAGTTACTGGGTCTCACCAAAAAAAAAGTTTATATTTTAAAAAGTTCCATTACTTTAGATTTTACCCCACCAAAATAATCGGATATATAAAAGATTTATGTTCAGGGGTATTCTTAACAATGTTATTTATTTCATAATAAATATTTATAATATTTTAGGAGTACCTGCTTCAAGTCTGGACTCTAATAAGTGGCAATACACGAAGATCTACAACATTCAAAGTCTCTTTCTTTTTACCTTCTTTCCTTCCTCCCTTCCTCTCTCTCCCTTTATTCTTTACTTTCTTATGTTTGCTGAATTCTCTAATCCAGAAAAGTGAATGGGGCTAGACAAACCTGTAGTCTGAATTCCAAAAATCTATTTCAGTAGTAGAGTGAGTGGCATTTGTGCTAATTTCCAGGGTACAGTTTGTCATAGGAATGTCAGCAAAAGGCACAAATAAAAACAATGAAATACATCTTTAGAGTATATATTTATTTTACTTTGTAAGAGAACTTCCTTTTTATTTTTGGCAATTCCCAAAGGAGTTGAGACCATTTCACCTATAATAATTTTGCATTATTTCATACTGTTGAATATATATTTAAATCTTTCAGTTGAACTGGGCTATCTTTTACTTGAGTAATACTAACTTGAGTCTGTAAATAGGCATTACCTAAAATGAAAGTCTGGCTCAATTCCATAGTTTGTTACAGTGGGTAGGAAAAGTTCATTATGTATGAATCCAAAAGAACAATGTTGTGATAAAAAACAGTACTTAAGGAGGTGGTAGTGGGAACATAAGTTATAGTATAATACATATAAAAGGTAGTGATGATCAGGAGATACAAATTGATTTGTTGAGTAATTGATTTCTGAAATAGTCATAATTATTTTTTAAAAACTGCTTTTCTCATGCTGAAAAATAATGTATATAAAGTCTACAGGTTTATAGGTAATATGTATTTGGTTCCATAGATGATTTTTTCTAGGAAATCATTCAAATTAATTGTGTCTTATTATCAGGAAACTTGAGAGCTAGGTCTTTAAAATTGCTTCAAATATAATTATCAATTTAAATAAAATTATTTCAAAATTATTAAGAAAAATATGCTGGAATATAGAGCTAACTATTGAACCATCATGTTTCTACATGTTTGTTAATACTTTAATTTATAAATTTATAAATAACTCCTTAGACTAGTTATTTAGAGGTAATTTCTTACCAAGTAGAAGATATTAATTTCATTTCCAATGTCCTCAGTAGAATTAATAACTTCAGGAACTGTTTCATTGGCCGCAATTGCAATATGGTGTTCACTTGCAGAGCTTAAAAGAATTAATTGGAAAAAGAAAACAAAGCACAATAAAATTTAACTTTTAGTTGGCCTCATCCTTTTTCTTTCTTCATACCCCATAAAAAGTAGTTATAGATATTCCAAATCAGAAGCAAATTCTTGTACTCTGATACCTAAAATTAACTTTGAGGAAGATGAGAAGGATTACACATTTTAATAGTCACTGACACTTATATGTCCTTAAAATGTGGAAATATGTATAGGTTTTTAAAAAATATTTTACTGCTATCAAGTGAAAAGTTTTCATGAATTCACTAATATAA